>JACXGM010038687.1:0-10771 GCA_016801145.1 Umbra pygmaea
GGGAGAAAGATAGAAAAGTGCAGTTGATTGTGCAGTTGAATGCAGTTGAATGCAGTGTACAGAGTAGCAGGCAAATACAATGTAATAAGTAACACTAGTATGACAGTGCAAATGGTAACTGTGCAAATAAAATATAATAATGTTCAAGTAAGTAAGTACACAAAGGTGCTTATTTGTAAAATACTAAAGTAACAGATCATTGTACACATTTGTAGATTGTCTTCTGTGGGTTATAAATATTAAAGTTAATATTTCCATAATTAATTCTTCCATACTGCGTCTGCATTCTTCAATCAGAATGCATCCCTGAATCTTTTGTGAAAAATCTTAACTATTTACAGAGTATATCAAAGTACAGTTTTATTTCTTGATATTAAAAAAAAAAGATAAACTTTCCCTACACAAAAGCATAGCCTAAAATTCATGATAGTTATCAAAGTCAATCTGGTCACAATTCCTGTTGAAATAAAATTATTACAGTCAGTAATAGATGTACTACTGGACTAATTACTTGTTTATGATGTGCCGATTACTACAGTAGATTATGAAAGCAGTAATGAACAGTGTATGATTAATAGATTTACACATTACTATTTTTACATGAACAAAATCAACAAAAGCGATCTCTAATAAAAATAAAAGCAGTAATGAACAGTGTATGAGTAATATACTGTAACACCATAAATTTACATTGGTGGTGCGCTGGAGTTGAACCCAGGTCACCCGGTTAAGTGTACAATGTGTTTAAGGGAAATGATTTGGATGGATGTGCACCCTGGAGCCACCTGGCAGCCAATATGTTGTATTGTTTTCAAAATTTTATTCAATCCGCTGAGGTGCACCTCGTTACAACTCGGTAAAGCCCCGCCCCTTTTTCACCACTTTATATGTCATTATTTATGCTTTAAAGATGAAGGAAGATACAAGATGTCAGTGGATAAAGTCACAGATAACATTATTGGCTGTCCACTAGTTGCTCTGAGCTATATGTTCAGCCTATATTATGTGCTGAATATAAAGTATCCAAAGGGAGCAGCCCTGACTCTGGAGTTCATCCAGAGGTAAGTTTTGTCCATATTTATTTTCAGTTTTATAGTATATATTTTGCAATGTCAAGTGAGATGTTTTGTTTGCCACAGGTGCCTGCTATATGGAGGACCAAGTCTGCCAAAATAAGAAATAAATATGTAAATAAATAAATGCTCAAGAAATAAATAGGCATACGATTAATTGCACAATAAATACATAAATGTAGGTAGTAATTAAATGATACAATGAGACATTAATGTATATATCTCTTTTAATTAGCTTCTTTATTTATTGACCTTTGTAATAATTACCTTATATATTTATTGTCCGTTATAATCTTCAGCATTATTTATTAATGACTTGTTTTTAATTGTATGTATTTATGTGTATGTTATAATATTTTTGTCTGTTTTATTCTTCCTTTGTATTTTTTTACCTTATTTATTTCTTCAACGCTATTAATTTCTCCCTGTCATTTTTACATTTCTGTGTGCATTTCTGCCTCATTATGCAACTGAGAAGGGGCTGTGTCTTAAGGTGTCAATTTCTGCATCAGATTGATTAAGCAGCATAGATTTCATGACTAGAACCTCAAAAGACACAAACCCAGTCATTTTTTTGGCTGTAAGTTTAAGATCAGTGTCATAAATGAAGGCCACACCACCGCCTTCGCGGAATTTGCAGGGGATATGGTTACCAATGAAGCCAGGAGAAGAGGTCTCATTAAGGGCAATACATTCATCAGGCTTAAGCCAGGTTTAACACAGCCCAATCATATCAAGTTTATGATCTATAATTAGTTCATTGACTATGAATGACATAGAGGTAAGGGATCGAACATTTAGTTGTCAAATTTTTAGGTTATTGTCTTTTTTGTAATTGTAATCTTTTTTATTCCTTAATCGAGGTAAAGTCACTGAAAAATGTAAAAGTGAACTTCTAGAGGATAGAGGGAAATGTGCAAAAAAAAATATGAAATTGTATATGCAGGGTGCGTTTGTCTACTGAACTTGGCCAGCATGTGCCTATATAGTTCATATCTAATGCGCTTGATAGCTATAGCAGTATCTAAACCATTCTAAATTGCTAAAACAGACAACCCTTGTTTTTTTCACTCACTAAACCAAATGCTTATGACTATTTAAAGGTACAATATGTAGTTTTCCAAAACAATAACAAAAGACATACTTTGCATTAAAACAGCAAACATCACTATACCTATATTATATATATGTCTTAGTTGTGTACTTACATTATCCTAAATGTTTCCACCATCTTTCAAAACCAGAGAAATTTGTAAAATAATCCAAAGACACAGGACGTTTCATTTTGTCTTCCATCAATGGCGTCATATAACCTTTGACTGCTGTAGTTGCTTTAAATTCCAGGGAACCGCCAAACATAACGTGAATAAAGTTATAATATTTTTAACAATACACTACTTTGTCAGTGAACATTTTTTCTGCCAGAGACGCTAGACTGGAAGGTTGTCATTGATGACAATAATCCCATGATCCCACGCTACTTCCCAACGTCATCCAAGTACATCTTTTGCTATTATTTTGATTGAGAGAACCCTAGCGGCCAAAAATGACATATTGTATGTTTAAAAGGGGAACAATGGTGAAAATCAATAATATGTCTATGTATCTAAATCGCTTGAAGTAATCTGTCTCACTAATCAGGCAGCTCTCTCACTTATGGAGAGCAGGGTCAAGCTAGCACAAGAGCTACGGAAAAATAGGGCTTTTTCCACACGATTGCACTTGATACAATGTAAAATAACATTCATAAATATATGTTTGTCATTGTTCTACTTTACATCGATATCTAAGGAAATGTCACTGTCTACTCGTTTCATTTTTACATTTGCTAGATTCTTCTGTTCGAAAAATGAATAACATGACAAATTCCTATGCACAATTTATGAAACAGCCTTTTGTCTGTTTACTTGTAAGGAAATAATTTCTTACAAGTAAATGTAGTAAATCTGGCAATCAGTAATGCCGGTAACGCGTTACTCAAATTTGACCACTTTTTTCATTAGCGAGTAATCTAACGCGTTCAGATTAAAGTGACTTATCCAAGTCACTGTGCGTTATTATCTTTTTCATTTTCCTTTCTTCTTGCGTCTCGGGGAGTAAAGTCACGTATGCGACAAGTCACGTTTTAAGCATGAGGACAGTCAGAGAAGCCGTTCTAAAAAAATATTTTTTAAGTTGAACTTAAAATGTCAGGAGATACATTGTTGATGTTACTGTTTAAAATGCACTTCCAATAAAGTGAGTGTTGGCAAAACCAGTGAGTAGGGGGAGGCTGCAGACCTGGAGCCGGCAGATATACGACCCAGACAGTTTTAAGCCCCAGACAGTTTTAAGTCCCTGTTGTTACTAATGCTTCCAGTAGGTGGAGGCTGTAATATGAGCCTAACTATATATCAGAACTTGCATTGTGATACAGACAGGCAACTTTTACTTTCTATCATTACATTAACCATAAGCCTCCCCCAAACCCTTACCCTAACCTTAACCACTCTGAAACCTTGCTGTTCAGTCCATCAAAAATATATTAAGAACACCTTCAGTATTTACAGTGATGAAATGTTATGTCAGAAATACATTACTTTGGCTATCTTTACTTTCTATCATTACATTAACCATGGGCCTTACCCAAACACTTACCCTAACCTTAACCACTCTGAAACCTCGCTGTTAAGCCCATCTAAAATATATTAAGAATACCTTCAGTGTTTACAGTACTGAAATGTTACGTCAGAAATACATTAGTTTGGAAACGTGCTGAAAGACACAAAAAATATCCTTCTAACCCTACTGGACGCATTAGGAATAACAGGGGCCTAAAACTGTTCACTGGGCCGTAAAACTGTTCCGTGGGCCGTATATCTCCCGGCTCCAGGTCTGCAGCCTCCCCATGTAGAAACCGGTTGTCATTTTTAGGTTAAGGTGTTGTAGGCAGCTGCTGAATGTAACAAATAACGCAACTTGCAATCTAACTTAGTTACTTTTGTAATCAAGTAACATGTAAAGTAACTGAGTTACTTTTTAAAAGGAGTAATCAGTAATCAGATTACTTTTTCAAAGTAACTGTGGCAAAACTGCTGGCAATACATGTGAACTGTACAGCAGTATTTTCTATGTTCTTGCTTCAGGTTTGGGCTTCTGACTGCAACTTTGTCCTAATAGTTTTTCAGGGTCACAAAAATTTGTTGAGCAAACCAATTTTAACTGGCTAGTGGTTCCCAACCATTGGTACTAGGACCCCTGGTGGTACAGTAACCAAAAATATTTGGGAACCACTGGCCCTGAGTGTTTATATGGAGGTTTATACATTTTACAGAATTTGAAAAAAAAGTGATTGCCCCAAAAATAAAACTGATTTTATACTGCCCTAGCTTAACACACATCAGTGAAAATAACTGCTGTATGTTGAAAACCTGTTCATCTTGCCATTTATTATAGTTTTCCAAACTGTCATTTGACTTTAGTTTCACATAGCTAGTTAAAACTGCTACATTGATTGCGGAAAAACCACCTGATCTTGTTTGTTTTGGTAAGACACAGGTCTGTGATGAAAAAAGGGTATGTTGTATTATAATTATATTAATACCCCTACACACATACACTCACCTAAAGGATTATTAGGAACACCCAGTAAATTTCTCATAAATGCAATTATCTACGCACAGCCTTGAGGTGGATGGGCTACAACAGCAGTAGACCCCACCGGGTACCACTCATGTCCACTACAAATAGGAAAAAGAGGCTACAATTTGCAAGAGCTCACCAAAATTGGACAGTTGAAGACTGGAAATGTTGCCTGGTCTGATGAGTCTCGATTTCTGTTGACATTCAGATAATAGTCAGAATTTGGCGTAAACAGCATGAGAACATGGATCCATCATGCCTTGTTACCACTGTGCAGGCTGGTGGTGGTGGTGTAATGGTGTGGGGGAAGTTTTCTTGGCACACTTTAGGCCCCTTAGTGCCAATTGGGCATCGTTTAAATCATTGAGCATTGTTTCTGACCATGTCCATCCCTTTATGGCCACCATGTACCCATCCTCCGATGGCTACTTCCAGCAGGAAAATGCACCATGTCACAAAGCTCATTTCAAATTGGTTTCTTGAACATGACAATGAGTTCACTGTATTAAATGGCCCCCACAGTCACCAGATCTTAACCAATAGAGTATCTTTGGGATGTGGTGAAACGGGAGCTTCGTGCCCTGGATGTGCATCCCACAAATCTCCATCAACTGCAAGATGCTATCCTATCAATATGGGCCAACATTTCTAAAGAATGCTTTCAGCACCTTGTTGAATCAATGCCACGTAGAATTAAGGCAGTTCTGAAGGCGAAAGGGGGTCAAACACAGTATTAGTATGGTGTTCCTAATAATCCTTTAGTTGAGTGTATAATAATGATAGGAAAACTGTATATTTGTATGACATTTGGGTCGCAATGGTTTGTCATTTTGAAAATGTGGATCACCAAAAAAACAAAAAATTATGCTAATTGTCATTAAGCACTGAAAAAAGTGAAACATCAGTGCAATTCATTCAAATTATATATTTACATTGGTCCAATGGAAAATTGTGATTTTCAGTTTATACCTTCTGTATTTTTTGAAAAATTGTGATTTTCACTTTGCATCATTCATAAATACAAGTTGAGACAAACTGAAAAAATAGTTGTAACAAATTACATTAATTTAAGATTAAAGTTAATCCAAAGTATCATTTTTTCAGTGAGGGTATCATAAACTCACAGATGTACAATTTGTGTCTCTGTATTCGTCTTGGAGCGTTTTTTAAATGAAACCCTCATTTTTGAGGGTGTGCTAGTGGGGCAATGAGCTGTTAAGTGTCTTTGTCCATGTTTTACATATGCTGTAATGATTCCTGAGACTGTTCTACTTGACACATTGAGTAATTTCATTGTTTTTCTGACTTATTTAGCAGACCCTGTTATCCAGAGATACAATGACTGCATTCATTTCATACTTTAAACACTGCTATAGACCTGGATCACACACCTTAGCTCAAAACACAATAAAGTTTTTTTGGGCAGGTCCCATAAAGGGAAACTTTGAGGTTGGGCTAGGTTAGGTTAGGTTACATTTTAAATGGTTAGGTGACAGAGAACATGGACTACAAGAATACAAATACAAATGTGCAAGTGTGTCAACAGCACAGATTTTTAGAGCTCAGTCAGCGATTTAAAGGTTAATTGTCTAAATTCACTAAAGAGTGAATGACTTGTCTACACACCAATTGGAATAGAGCCCACCATTTTAACTAAAGACATGAATGGTTCAATTGAAAAAATAGTATATCTGGTGGAGCAGGATGTGAGTGCAGGGAATCTGCACTAGGTGGTGTTGTTGATCTGTGCAATGGGTTGTGCAATGAGGTTCCATACTGTACATCACCAAATCTGGCATCATTTTTCATTGTGCTAGAGGGAAGATATATTTCTGTGTAAAAGCAACAGATAATTACTAGATAGTAAGGATGCCTAAATCAAACCAGAATCCTCTGTGAAAACATGATATAACTTTAAATGTTTCAACCAGCCCATGGTGTTACCTGGAATTATAGATTGTAATATCTATGTAATTTAAGCGGGCAGTTGCCAATAACATCCTCATGTCGTTCTCCCCTTTGACCTTGTCTCATCAATCACATGCTTTGGTAACACTTCATTTCATGGGGTATTTTTTATTTAACCAGGTGGGCGACCCGGCGAACATAAAAGTGCTGAGGTGCAAGAACACATTAAGTTACACATGAATTACACAATAATAAAAATAAAACCAAAATTATAAAAGAAGAATACAGGGTGCAGGGTCCAAATCTTCAGAGTAAATAATGTAGGAATATGTACAGGTAGTGTAATCGGTATGTAAAGGGGCATGTCAATATACTGTACAGTCAGTGCAAATAGAGTTTGGGATAGAGAGGTAGATTAGTCCCATTACAAAGTGGCAGTGCAAAAGTAACATTAACCGCATAATCCACCAGATATCTCTGCAGCTCGTTCTGGTTCCGAAGTGACTGCCGGCGCTGATCATGGCCACTCTAGTCTATGGATTCCTCCAGAGGCACTGTGGAACGTTATACCCTACAGTTTGTGGAAAATGTAAAGACTTTAGTATCCGTGACATGCAGTATACTTGATAACTTCACATTAATTAAATAATCTGTTTCGTTTGATTCTGTTGGTGCGTGTCCTTTTCTAGATGCTACATGGCAGGGTTGTTCTGGCTAACTTTAGAATAGCATTGACAATCAATAGCTGTAGGTAAAAACACTAATGGAATTCCAACACATTCAGCAAGCTGTCGCTGTGACTGGTTTTACTCTCTGAGATATTGTTACTAATTTAAAGTATGATTGTACAATAATAGGGTATCCATACATTTTATGCATTCTAATCTGTTTTAAAGACAGAACAAAAAGTAACCACAATCAGAACATAAAATAGCCACATTTGTTGTACATTCAGTGAGGTTAAGCTGTTACACATGGCGTGATGTGCCATGATTGGTTGATGCGCCGTCGCTTCTGCCAAAAAGTCTGAACTATTTTCTACTTTTTCCACGCCCACTCATCGCCTCCTCTGCACCCTATGCTTCACTTCGTGCGCACTACTCTTTTTCCTACAGTTCAGATACAAAATAATTGTCAAAACATCCAGGCAATACAAAATGAACGTCAGGAAATCTGGTCAATTTAAAAAAAGTTAAAACTTTTCTTTTTTAAGACTCCCAAACATATTGAAACATCAATACATTGGTGGCAGGATGCCAGAAGGATTTGACATGGATGACGAAAGGTTCATCATAGAAGTGGAGAAACACATGGAATTATATGACCCCACAGTTCGGTTTTATAAAGACTCAAGAAAGGTCATGTAATGCAATTGCAGAGGTTGTGGAAGTGGAAAGTCAGTAGTATAATGATTAAAGTGTTTGTTGTAACAAACTATGTTTGACTAATAACTATTGCATGTTTTGAATGTGTGTGCCATGTGTTTGTTGTGTTCCCAGGGCACACATGTACATAAGACATTGGTCTCAATGTGTGTCCCCTGGTTAATTACATCAAAATAACAAATAAAGCCATTCAGTATGTAATTATCATAAAAAAACCCATGAAAATGTTAAGTAGCCTTGCATTACACAAGACATGATAATGATAATGTTAATTGCTTTTAGTTACATTACATATTTTCCAGGAGTTAAAGACAGTCATTCGAAAGTGGGTCTTCCTTGGTGTAATAGATATGTGTTTGGACACAGAAGGTAGATGCTCCAGAAGAAGACATTATTGAGAGTAAAGAGAGCTGTGCTTTGAGTCAACACACCCAAAACGAGGGTACTTGTCTCCCATCTCCAGCAATGTTACTCAGGTTCAAGATGTAACTTTCTGTGTACAGACTAAATTACAGTATTTCTGAATATCTAAAACACTAAAATCCATTTGTAAAACGAAAGTTGCAAGTGTACAAACCACTTTATTCATTGAATCACACAGTTTGCAGAATTTTAAACACTTCAAATGTGCTTAGACACAACTAGCAAATCGGAATCACTCTTTGTGCAAAACTGTAAACACATTGTCATTCACAAAGCACATTTATCATTGTGATGCACTTCAACTCAAAATGGCACACACTGCCAACAAAAGTGAAACACAAGCAACACACTGTTGTCATCGGTAACACACAAGCACTCAAAATCGAACACACCTGTTTCAAATTTGTAATGTGTTGCACCTAATCAGTAATCAGGATATAAAGCCATGTCAAACCAAATGGCATGTGTGATTGTCACAATGGAGGGCAGGAGAGAAGGAGGAAGTGGAAGTGGATGAGGAAGAGACAGAGGAGGAGGAGGAGGAGGGAGAGGAGGAGGAGGAGGAGGAGGAGGAGGGGGAGGAGGAGGAGGAAGAGACAGCAGAGAAGGAGACCATTATTGTCAATATGGTCCTTCAAAATAATCTCCTTTGTCTGTGTGAAAAACAACAGCGAGTTGAGGAAGACAACGTGAAGTTTGAAGGATTCAACAGTGTGAGTCTCTCCACAATTGACCGTGTCCTGAAAGTCTCAAACAAACCTACAGAGTACCATTTCAGAGAAATTCTGAAAGGGTAAAAGAGCTTTGATGTCAATATGTACAAGTAAATAATCATGTCCAGAGATTATACAGCACTATTGAGTTACTGTGCATATTTACTGTGTTGAATGTAATGCAGCAGATGTATACAGGGGCATGACGCCTGGAATGCTATGTCATTTACGTTACTTCTAAAATAAATTTTTGTTCATTTCTATAGAGAATGTTTCAACTGGATTCCATGGAGAGGCCTCATGAGTGCCTCTTCTTGGAAGAAACTGGCTTCAATCTCACCAAGAGAAGGAAAGGCTGCAACATTATTGGTCAACGTGCCATTGTAGAGTTGCCAGGGCAGCGTGGGGGCAACGTAAATGATGTGCTTCATCAGCAGCTACAGGGTTATTCACCACCATGTGACTGTAGGGCCTTACAACACTGCCCATCTTATGAGGTTTCTGTATGCTCTACAGGAAGCACTACTGAGACGTACAGTGCCTTGCGAAAGTATTTGGCCCCCTTGAACTTTTCGACCTTTTGCCAAATTTCAGGCTTCAAACATAAAGATATGAAACGGTAATTTTTTGTGAAGAATCAACAACAAGTGGGACACAATCATGAAGTGGAACAAAATTTATTGGATATTTCAAACTTTTTTAACAAATAAAAAACTGAAAAATTGGGCGTGCAAAATTATTTAGCCCCCTTAAGTTAATACTTTGTAGCGCCACCTTTTGCTGCGATTACAGCTGTAAGTCGCTTGGGGTATGTCTCTTTCAGTTTTGCACATCGAGAGACTGAAATTTTTGCCCATTCCTCCTTGCAAAACAGCTCGAGCTCAGTGAGGTTGGATGGAGAGCGTTTGTGAACAGCAGTTTTAAGTTCTTTCCACAGATTCTCGATTGGATTCAGGTCTGGACTTTGACTTGGCCATTCTAACACCTGGATATGTTTATTTGTGAACCATTCCATTGTAGATTTTGTTTTATGTTTTGGATCATTGTCTTATTGGAAGACAAATCTCCATCCCAGTCTCAGGTCTTTTGCAGACTCCATCAGGTTCTTCCAGAATGGTCCTGTATTTGGCTCCATCCATCTTCCCATCAATTTTAGCCATCTTCCCTGATGGAGAAAAGCAGGCCCAAACCATGATGCTGCCACCGCCATGTTTGACAGTGGGGATGGTGTGTTCAGGGTGATGAGCTGTGTTGCTTTTACGCCAAACATAACGTTTTGCATTGTTGCCAAAAAGTGTGATTTTGGTTTAATCTGACCAGAGTACCTTCTTCCACATGTTTGGTGTTTCTCCCAGGTGGCTTGTGGCAAACTTTAAACTGCACTTTTTATGGATATCTTTCAGAAATGGCTTTCTTCTTGCCACTCTTCCATAAAGGCCAGATTTGTGTAGTATACTACTGATTGTTGTCCTATGGACAGACTTGCTTACCTCAGCTGTAGATCTCTGCAGTTCATCCAGAGTGATCATGGGCCTCTTGGCTGCATCTCTGATCAGTCTTCTCCTTGTATGAGCTAAAAGTTTAGATGGACGGCCGGGTCTTGGTAGATTTGCAGTGGTCTGATACTCCTTCCATTTCAATATTATCG
>JACXGM010038688.1:0-10796 GCA_016801145.1 Umbra pygmaea
TTGACGTTTCTGCCTTTATAACTGAGGGGATTATAATCAGTGGAAGGTTACATTTAAAATAAAAATGTTTAAATTTAATATTTTTTTCCTGCTCCTTATTCTAAATATGTCATAAAACAGATCAATAATTATCGATATCGACCAATATGAAACACTTATATCGTGATAGAGTTTTCAGCCATATCGCCCAGCCCTAATTGAACCGAAATGAGGAATAGTTCCTCCTATGGGTGTACTCGTCGTATTGAACCGAAACGGTACAAGCATCACAAGGTCAAGGTCATTTTATTTATATAGCACACTTTACAACAGCCACTAGGCTGACCAAAGTGCTTTACAGAAAATAAATCTAAAAAGTAATAAAAAAAATACCTATATAACAACACACAGTAACACAAGTATGGAAGTATAAAACGTAGGCTAAAAATTAAAAAAATTAAATCAGCCAGAGATGAAGGTTAGTAAGCTAAAGAGAACAGGTGGGTTTTTAATAAAGACTTAAAAACAGACAAGGTAGGGGCCGTTCTAATCTGAAGGGGCATGGAGTTCCATAGACGCGGGCCTGCCACCAAAAAAACACGCTCACCTCTACGCTTGAGTCTAACCCGGGGGACTACCAGCAAAGCTTGATCAAGAGATCTTAGGCTTCGGGAAGGGGTGTAAGGATGGACAAGATCAGAGAGACAGACCGGGGCTAGGTTATGTAGAGATTTAAAAACAAGGAGTAAAATTTTAAAATCTATTCTCTGCCGAATTGGCAGCCAGTGCAACGATTTTAAAATCGGAGTGATGTGGTCATATTTCCGACATTTGTGGATGAGTCTGGCCGCAGCATTTACACGTCACATTGAATCCGAAATAGTACAGACGTTGTGTCGTCGTTGCTCAGCAGTTGTTGGGTATGTGAGTGGAAATACATCTAACAGATATCAGACGCCATCACCCAGATGTGCTAGCTCAGGGGAGAGACTGTATGACACTAGGTGGTACAACCTGAGACATGCACAATAAAAAAAAAATTGTTTTCATTTGCCCTTCATTGTACTGAACTGGTACCGAACCGTCTGCACTGAGGTATGAACCGAACCGTTCCACCCCTATGTTGTAGGTCTTTGGAGGTGGTCTGTCAGCGGTTTTTGACTGTTCTCACCATCCTTCCCCTTTGCCTCTCTGATATTTTACTTGGCCTGCCACTTCTGGCCTTAACAAGAACTGTGCCTGTGGTTTTCCATTTCCTCACTATGTTCCTCAAGGTGGACACTGACACCTTAAATCTCTGCGATAGCTTTTTGTAGCCTTCCCCTAAACCATAATGTTGAACAATCTTTGTTTTCAAGAAATTTGAGAGTTGTTTTGAGGCCCCCATGTTGCCACTCTTCAGAGGAGAGTCAAAGAGAACAACATCTTGCAATTGGCCACCTTAAATACCTTTTCTTATGATTGGATGCACCCGTCTATGAAGTTCAAGGTTTAATAAGCTCACCAAACCAATTGTGTGTTCCAATTAATCAATGCGTTAAAAAATTAGTTACGGTTATTCGAATCAACAAAATGACAAAGGTGCCCAAATTTATGCACCTGTCTAATTTAGTTTTGATGCATTTTGCACATTTTGGGCGCAAGTGTGTGTCCAAATCCACCTTTGCTATTTTAACAGCAGATAAAAGGTCCCATGCGCCGGGCACATGGTCTAAAAGGGTTGTACTAAGTGTCTTCATTAATTTATAGGCGTGTTTTGGGCGTAACATGCAATAAACCAATCAGAGATTAATCTCCCATTCCCTTTAAGAGCCAGCCGCGTTTGTACCTTTCGTGCATGGCTGTTATGATGGCGGATTTGCACCGTAATATTTTTATTCATAATCTTTTGCATGTTCGTGAGCTGCTGCACTTCCCTGTGTGTGTGCAACAAGCATAGTGTCTATGCCATAGGTGCATTTGACTAATTTGATGTTAAAAGAACTATGACATGCTGCACCATTGACTTAGACCAGGTTTTTGTTGGTCAATGGCGCAATCACTTTCCGATGCCTCAAGATAGCAATACACCAAGAATTATCCTAAACACACCTCCCCGTTAGACCAACACTCCCATGTGCGCAAATATGGGCACAGGTGCATTTGTTATTTAAACAACGCGGGCGCCTGGTGGAAAAATGACAACTGCGTCTGTCTTAAACTAGCAAACACACCTGAATTCATTCAGACTTTGCACTGCATTGCACCGGGTGCAAGATAGGGCCCTTTAAGTTAAACCAATGAACCTCATTTCATAGAGAATCCGACTAAGACTATGGTCAATGTTACAGCTGAGCCCTGTGGACACCAAATTCAAAACTATAGGCTAATTACAATTGTTTGTTTTCAAAAAGCTACAAATGTTAATATGAAACAGTTTGATAATACATGCTTGATTGTAAAGATGTAGTTAAATATAAAATTATTTGTTATAGCCACTATACTGTACTGACAACATTCGCCAAACTAAAAATTCTGGACAAAGCAGTAAGGGTCATGTAAAAAAATATACAACAGCCGATTAGTGTATATTCCATAGCCATTTAATACCAAACTTTACGGTTTATACAGCCTGATATATGCGAGAGAATGTTAGCCAACAAGAGCTGATGCTGAGTTCCTTCTCAGAACAGACTATGCTACAGTGTACTGTCCTCTGAGAATGTCCATCTATAGTGATGTCTGTAAAAATTGTGCATAGCAAATAAATTGCCATAAACATTTGAGTATAAATGATATAAACCATATAAAACATTACTTAAGTCTTTAAAAAAATACTAAATCCCACAATGTCTGTGAAAGTAGTGTAATCCAGGAACGCCTTGATTGTATACAGCAATTGTTTATAATGTCAAGATTGTGTACATTTCAACACATTCAACAGGTTACGATTACTTACACGAGTTCTCTGAAACTACATCGCTCAACAGCACTCATCTGCAGTCCCAGTAGTGGAGCACACTGCAGCGGATGAGAGGACTGAAAGTGCCAGCAGTCTTTTTGAAGTGGAATGCAGTAATGGAAGAACTCATCCTGTACTCATCCACGTCCCCATTGTGTGGGAATACGACATGACAGTTAGTTTGACCTCGCACGATTCAGTGAATGAAGGGGATTTTCTGTTATCTGCTGAAGAACACCTGAAAAACTGTTTGCTGACTTGGATATGGTTTTCTCAACTTGGATATCTCAGTGTCTCTCAACTTTGTTTGTTTTAGCTCGGTCTGACACTTTTGTGGTATGGGGACGGGAAAAAACAAAAAATGTAATATCGTAAGATACAATATTATGTGTATATATATATTATATAAGTTCCTTGTATTTTCTCTGTATGGTTTTAATCTATACCAATGAATATTTAAGAAACAGACCTCAGCATCTCAAACACATACTGTTACTGTATATCCTTTGTTTCTGTCAATGTTTAGGCTTGTACTGACCACCACAGCTGTGTATTTAATGTCGAAACATGGTCATAACGACAGTTGACAAAAATATTTTCTTCTGGAAACGAGAATGGCATGAATACAGGAAAGGTCCTTCGTTTATGGCAACTGTAAAACCTGTCAGTTGAGAAAAACCCTTTTTTTCTACATCGGACAATTTTCCCACATCGGACGTATTCGTGCACCAGCACGAGAAATCTAAAGAAATGTTTGGATGGCAGGTCACTCAAACAATGGTGTTTTTCAGCTTTCATGATTCAGAGAACAAATTATCAGTAAAGATTTAACCACACACACGGCTTCCATGCCAGCCTCCCATCATGTGGCTACAATCAACCATAACCTGCAATCATACCGTTAACTGCTCAGTCCTGTCATTTGGCATGGTTTCTTCCTCAGAAATAAGCACGGTCCCCAGTGCTGGCCAAACGTAGGCATCAGACGGTGTGAATGGACGGAATGTCTCAGTCTCAGCTTCTCTCCACGGCTGTGACATTTAATGTTTTCTACTGAAGGGACGGTGCTCTAATTACAGTACGCGGCTGGGGCCAAACACACACTCCCACACGCTGGCAGTGGAGCAGTTTGGTGCGATAGGGGACTCAGGCGGTGTACTCAGGGCTGAAAGGGAGGGGACAGGCGGAGGATGGCTCGTAGATAATGGCAGCCGCCATCAAAGGAAACTGAATTAGCCGTGAAGGACAACACATTTCAGACATCACAGGGCAGAGACAGAGGAGGGGGTTGGCTAATTGGGGATGTTAAGATGGGCTTTGATTATAATGGAGTAGGACTCCATCAAAAATGGACAGAATGATAAAGAGGGGAGGTGTTGACGAGACATGCTCTACCGTATGTACTGTCATTATGCTAAAACATAATGCAATGTTCTGTTCACTGTGTGTTTAATATATTACTGTCAAGTTCGTATCATGTTATTTTTGGTCGTATCGTTCAATAAATATGACAATATAAACTTGGAAGGGAAACTTTAAGTCATTTAGTGCTTGAGAACTCTAGCATATCAAAAGTAAATGGTATACTTGCCAAAAGGTGGACAAACTGCATTTATTTTAGTGCAATGCAGTTAAATGAAAAAATAAGAACAACAGAACAGGAAAGGACTATTCCCTTATTTACCCCATTTTGTACTGAAACTTGTGTTTGAAATAATGTAATTTTGATCATTTGTTTTCTTGTCACAACATGAAGATTTAACTCCATAATTGCCATAGCTATTCAGTTATTTGAAACAATAACAAACATACAGTTTGACAGGCCCGCCACATTGTTTAAATTAATCTGTCCAATAATATGATAAATTATTTTCAAAAATGTAATACAAGTGGGTATGTGATCTAATGTACAGTATATCGTTGTTCTTCTTTATTGTATTAAGTGTAACATACTGAGGCTAGGCTATTCAAGAAAACATCACTTAAACATATAGGCCAGTTTGAATATTGAAATACATGTTGAACCAACTTTTCTTCGTACCCCACTTTGGGAATAGCGGGTCGATAACAACACTACAGAAAAAAATGACTATATAGTTATCTTATAAAAAACATGCCGTATAATGCGCGGCCGCGTATAGTGAGCAGTTTGTGAATACATACGTACATAACGCATGTGTTATATGCGCTAAAATTTGTCATTGGCACTGCCACTTTACATTCCAGATAATCTACCTCTCTATTTTAGACCCTATTTGCACTGATTGTACAGTATTTTTAGTCATACCGTATACAGTACATCTGTAACTGAATATTTGTACTTTGTGTAACTTCATGTGTCATTTTATGTTGCCTAGCATCTTGCGCCTTGTTTTGGCCAGTTCGCGGTTGCAAATGAGAAGTTGTTCTCAATCGGCTTACCTGGATTAGTAAAGGTGAAATAAAACAATAAAAAATGAAAAATACAAATACAGGAGGATTCAAACCTCAAGAATAGAGGCTAGGTAAGACTTTGCCAGACAACATCTACAAATGCCAAACCAGTTCTGGAACAGCATTCATTGGACACATGAAACTAAGATCAACCTGTACCAGAATGTTGGGAAGAAAAAACTATGAAGAAGGCATACCACATGATCTGTAAAATGCGGTGGAGCCAATGTGATGGCATGGGCATGCATGGCTTCCAAAGGCACTGGGTCACTAGTGTTTATTGATGATGTGGCAGAAGCAGCCGGATGAACTCTGAAGTGTATATGAATATATTGTCTGCTCAGATTCAGCCTAATTCAACAAAGTTGATTGGACTGCACTTCATTTAAAAGATGGACAATGACACAAAACATACTGCGAAAGCAACCCAGGAGTTCACTAAAGCCAAAGAAGGGGAATTTTCTGCAATGGCCGAGTCAATCACCTGACCTCAACCCAATCGAGCATGGATTTCACTTGGTGACGAAAAACGTAAGGCAGAAAGACCCACAAACAAACAACTGGACAGCTGCAGTGAAGGCCTGGCAAAGCATCACAAAGGAGGAAACCCAGCGTTTGGTGATGTCCATGTGTTCCAGACTTCAAGCAGTCATTGCCTGCAATGGAGTATAGACAAAGTATTAAAAATGAACATTTAATTTATGATTGTGTTAATTTGTCCAATTATATTTGAGCCCCTGAAATAAGGTGAATGTGCATGAAAATGGTTGCAATTCCTGGGGGTCCATGTGGTGTAGTGGGCTAAGTTGCTGCATCAAACAACAGTCTACATCATGATAGTCATGGGTTCGAGCCTGACTATGGGTTCTCTGACTTTCCCCGGGCCTCCTGCACGAGGCAAATCAGATTATATATCCTGCCACGTCAATCTCCAGCAACTCCTTGTGTCCAGATCGGGCGCCTGTGGGTTCAATCGCAGAAGTTGGTGAATGTAATCATCCTGTGCATGATCCGACGAAAGGCTTCCATGTTGGATTCGCAGTGTGAAAAAAAGAGTTGCGGAGCTGCTGACAAGGCAGGATTAGAGGGAATTGAAAGGGGTAAAAAATGACAACAAAAAAAGCAAAAAAAAAATGGTTGCAATTCCTAAACGTTTAATACAATATTTGTGTTTAACCCCTTGAATTACAACTGAAAGTCTGCACTTCAATTGCATCTTGGTTGTTTCATTTCAATTCCATTGTGGTGGTGGACAGAGCCAAAATTATGAAAATAGTTTCAGTGTCCAACTATATCTAGACCTAACTATATCTAGACCTAACTATATCTAGACCTAACTATAGCTAGACCTAACTATAGCTAGACCTAACTGTATATCTAAGGCCAAGTTCAAAGCCCATTTCCAAAGTAAGCTAAAAGATACAACACAGCCTTTGATCCTTTTTGAAGAAGGAGAGCGGGTTTTGAAGAAGTTATAAGGACAATTGCGTATGCCTTACGTGGTTGATGTCTGGGAAAAAAAACACCTTTTCTTCCATTGCCCTACAGACAGTTTGTCAAGTAAATAAAAAAATTTAACTTCTGACAAAATAATATTGTCCCAGGAGGACAATGCAAATGTAACTCCTGGTCAACATTAAAGGGCTTAAAACAGCAGCAACTAAGTAGAATGTAGCTGTGCTCTCCCTGTAGATGTTCTCTGTTTTCCGTACACAGGCTTAACGAGACAGTCCCTGGATCAGAGTAACCAGCCTGTTTAACTTGCAGTTGAATTGGCGGATAGAGAGACAGACAGACAGGCAGAGAGAGAGACAGAGAGGCAGAGAGCGGGAGAGGAAGAGAGAGAGGAAGAGAGCGGGAGAGAGGAAGAGAGCGGGAGAGAGGAAGAGAGCGGGAGAGAGGAAGAGAGCGAGAGAGAGGAAGAGAGCGAGAGAGAGGAAGAGAGCGAGAGAGAGGAAGAGAGCGAGAGAGAGGAAGAGAGCGAGAGAGAGGAAGAGAGCGAGAGAGAGGAAGAGAGCGAGAGAGAGGAAGAGAGCGAGAGAGAGGAAGAGAGCGAGAGAGGAAGAGAGCATGTGCCCAGGAAGAAATTCATGATATTTACCTCTCGCATTGATATTTGCCAGCAAAAATCAAAGTCTCTTAGATGCTGACATTCTCAACATAATGCCAATGTCATGGGTTGATGGGGGAAATTACACACGTTTGTTGATTGAAAATATCCTAAAACAGTTACAACTGTGAAACAAAGCACAAGACATGAAAGACAGACTTTTGTCAGGTTCATTAAGCATTGAGACACTGGATACAACACTCAGCCGTGGTACGGTATATTTGCAATATTCCACAAACCCTGAGATGACCTGTTGATATCATAAAGCACTTGCCAATGTAATTTAAATATTTCACAGCTATGCATGTCATAACGTGTGGTATACAGTCTAAAAATAATATGTCTTTTAGACAATCAGGATTCAATCTCTTTACAATAACAAATACTAGATGCCAGTTTCCGATTACAGGAGATGGTAGAGTAACTATCTTTGTTAACATTACCCAAAGTAAGATTCTAGATACATGTACAGGTTTCAAGTCTATTCAAGTTTCAAATTTGTCACATGTACAGAAGACTGCAGGTGTAATTGCATGTACAGTAAAAGTCCTGTGCCCCAACTCCAACAATGCAGTAATAGAAATAATAATACAGGTGTTTACACGATAAACGTGGTTCTGATTATGGGGAAAAGTGACTATAAAGAGCGAAAGTGAGAGCTCTGAGGGTCAACCTCATATCCAGAAAACAACATCGGAATGGCCTATAGCAGTGGTCCTCAAACCATTCCATGGAGGGGTTAGTGTATGCTGGTTTTTGGTCTTTCCCTTCAATTAGAGCATAATTAGGACCTAGAATGCCAGGTGTGGGGAGAGCCTAACCAATTAGTGAGCTACTCCATCAGGCTTGTACAAGGTAAAAGCAAAAACCTGCATACACTAGGCCCTCCGTGGAAGGGTTTGAGGACCACTGGCCTAGTATCACCATCGTCATGAAAACATCCCGCACAAAAACTATTTCCAGTCATATCCGCTCCACTGGTTCTAATCTACACATATTACTCACAAACAATCATACATGATGACATTAACCGCTCGCATTTGCTTGGCCATGAGTTATATTATAAAGAAAAATAACGATGCACATCCAATAAAAAAATCAAATTATTTCTTTATGTATATTTCAGCTCAGGGGCTTGTCACAGGCACAAAGCCTGATCGCTGGAGATGCAGTGTATTGCAAAAGTTTAATTTCACAGGATATAAAGCTGGGCTTTAATTATTTATATTATACTGGAATGCACTACCCCTTAAAGTTATAGAAACTTAGAATACAACTTGGCTTTAATTAAAAACAGTATTATTATTATTTGTTTATCCCCTGTAATTTTTCTGCAGGTTTCCACGGTGTCAAAACCGTTACTGGACTGTAAAACCTTTTATCCTTGCAGCAATAGTAAAATAGACTTTGGGAAAGCGAGAAACAAAATATATTTGTCAAACAATACTGCTACTTTATCACATAGCTAGCTTAATTAAGAAGTAAGTCAACCCAATACATCAAAAGAAATAAAAAATGCTTTTTTCAGCATAAAAAAGAAAACCAACCTCTAGAATAGAACCTCTGAAATAAAACTCACCAACCAATCCATTCAAACACCATTTAACATCCACAGAGACTGGGTTGTGTAGTTTTGCTACTGCAATCAAACATCTTTCTTAAGAAATAATGTCTCATTGAGCAATATGTTGTTATAAAACTAAAGACATCTCTAGATCCTAGTGTAGCATCTAGTGTCAGCGACATACTACTTGACTTGAGCATGGCACCTTCTCTGGAATTAGGATCATTTGGAATAAGAGCATTCATTAGTTTTCCTCCACAATTTCTTTACCATTTACAGGAAAAAACATTCATTCTTTCTCTCTTCAGCTTTCACAGACAAAATACTGAAAGTAACTTCCATGTTTCTATCAAAATTTGTTCGAAAATTTTTATGTGCATTGTTTGGTCCAGGTGCGATGATTACAGACTCTGGTGGGTACTAGGTCATTTTATGAACAACTGGATATTACGGTAATCCTCTTATCTGAGACTATAGAACATACAGAATATGTTAAAGATACCTTGTAGAATTCAAGATGGACGCAGGACAGACATTCCCCAATTTTATGCGTTTCTACCGGGTCAATAATCTCTGGAACACAAAAGTAAATCTTATGAAATTTCATTAGTTGCATTACGTTTGCTTATGTCCTTATGCTATATGCTGGGAATTACCCTGTCTGCCTTGAACATAGTTGAACAGCACGAAATTCAAAACCTAAGCTAAACCTGCTTCTTGTCTGGGATTGTGTTGCCTTTGCCCAATCATGATTCTACCAAAAAACAAGTAACAGAAAAAGAACGCAACACATAATTATTTTACATATTTGAGCCATGCTGGCAAAGTCTAAAACACAGTTTTGCCGGGTCACTGACAACCACTCTAACTCTGTTTTGTATTGAAGATGTCATGACATCATGCTACTTTACCTGTCAGCCATGAGGAATCACTTCTAATCACATTACCCTGTACATAAGTGTCTGTATCTGAAAGCAGATCCAAGGTCAATTGGATGACCCATTCTCCCAATAGCAAGAAAACATAATGGAGATAATGTTATTTTCCTAAAATAATTGGTGATTGGCCATTTGGTGATTATTTGTGATTCTGGAAAATATCAAAATCCAGAGGGGACAAGCACACACTGCTTTGCACTGTACTTATTATCCCAGGAATTTCAGAGGAGCTGCAAAGATCATCCAAGTGGCAACAAAACAAATTCTTACAATGTTATTTTATATAATTGTACATGTACCAGTCAAACGTTTCAGAACACTCGGGGATTTTCATTTTTTTAATAAAGTGGCATTTCTGTGATTAAAATATATATGTAAGACATCACTAATGATTCAAATTTCTATCAGTTCTGGAAATTACTGATGTATAATAGATTAATCACATACAAAGCCACATTTTCAGCAGTCATTCAGTGCCCTAATGATGAAACCTTCAGCTCATCCATAACTAGCCTAATCATCACAAAAAGCTGTCTAAGCAAACAACTCAAAATAACAATGAAAACAATTTAAAAAATAGTGAACTACCCCTTTAACACATTCCAAACAAGCCCAACACATCTATGTCGCTCTCTTTCAAGAATTCAGAAAATGAGAACTTATCTTTACACCCAATTCATCATCAAGCCGACCAGAGACGATTTAAAGAAGCGTCACTAGACAAAGCAGGATTTAAAAACGAGAGAGAAGACAGAGAGGAGACGCAGAGAGAGGAGACGCAGAGAGAGGAGACGCAGAGAGAGGAGACGCAGAGAGAGGAGACGCAGAGAG
>JACXGM010038689.1:0-10770 GCA_016801145.1 Umbra pygmaea
GATTAACAAATATTAAAAGTCCAAACCATGCCATACTTGCTTTTCATATGTCCACCTGACTTTGGTTCAAGCTGAAACCAGTTAGCCTGGATACAATGTTTCTGTGTCATGGCTCTGTCAGACAGTACAGAGAAGGAAAACTAAATTAAAAACAAAATTAAACACTAAACTAAAAAAGAATCAAACTTGACATACACCATTAAGAATAATGTTATTACACTCCTATGCAAATGAACCTTGCTTCAGGCTGGTGATCATGGTTTCTTTTGAACGCATGGGCCCATCTGAGATGCTTCCCTTTGTCTACAAAAGGAAATGAAGCAGGAATCATTTGGACTTGTTTCACACCATGAATATGTATTGGAAATCAAGGAAAAATATTTTGGTTTTCATAATGATTTGTTATAATACACACATGTTCTATGGAATGATGAGCCCCGTTTTGCATAAGGAAGGAAAATGTCTCGGAAAATAGTTTGTCGAAGTATACAAATATAACTTGACTGACTTCGTGCTGATGCTAATGGTGAAGAACAGGCATTGCTAGATCAACAGACTATTCAAGTGTTCAGAGAACTTCATGCATAGTGTTTGATCTACTTTGATAGTTAAATGTCATTGCCTATACGTGGAAAGAGAAATAGTTTTGGTAAAGACACCCACAATGGGTTCAAAAACACGTTCCTAATGAAATAGTTTTTTTAAAGTATTTACATTTTTATTGAAGAAAATCTCATGGGATTAATTTGCTTGCTGCAATTGAAAAGTGGGTATCTGTTATCTAAGAGACATCCGTCAGATCTTTTTAGTAGGTAGAAGGGTACAGTAGGGATGTTTAATTGGTGTCCCGCCACTGCAGCCAGCTTACATTACCCACCTGGCACGTGCTCAGATCTACAGAGATTTATTGTGGTCCAGGGAGCCAGCAATAGGGCAGTGTGAGATCTGAGAGAGAGCTTGGGTTGTGTCCACCCCTTGCTTGTAAAATGTCTTCTGCCCTGTCTGAACCTCTTCCTGGCCTTTCAATAGAGAGCAGCTTATCCTCTTAATAAGTAAACCTGGAACAGGGAACGTGAAGCTGCAAGGATCAGTGGAAGGATCCAGCTGGCATCACTCCACTACTCATCACGCTCCGCTCCTCCACTAAAAAACGAGTGAGGGATTACTCCTTTCACTTATTGCCGCTGTTCATTTCTCCTGCCAGGTGGAAGTCCCAGAATGCACCAGGGGGGATCTCTTTAACGTGGTGAGAACAAAGTGGGTGCTGGAGTTTTTGAGGCCACCTCGGTTTGATTCTGTTTTACACATTAACCCCAGCAATCATTGAAGTGTTCTCTAGTCTCAGCCCAAACCTATGTCTCTGCTTAACGTTAACATAAAAAAATTTAAAATATCAAGAGACTTTTGGATCCATGATTTAACAGATATGACATCTGTTGTTTTGTTCCTGAGAATATGTTTGTAATCTGTTTTAACCCTGTTGTCAACAGCATAACGACTTGTGTTGTTTCCAATAACAAGCAAAAGCGTAGGGAGTACAGTTGGAACCAGAAATTATCTGGATGCCAGTAAACTCTCAAAGGACTAATAAAAGCATCCATCTTGGATCCCATGCCAGAGTTTGTCATGCAGCCCAGAAGTGTATTCAGTCAGGATAATTGTCCCAAACGTTGAAGCTAGAAAAAAATATTATTTCCTATACCAAAGGATACATTTATGTTTGAATGTAGTTTTGAACCATATTGAACAGGGTGTTCTCAGTTAACATTGTCATTGTGTCATACCTATTAAAAAAATCCATCCTCTATGATAGTAAAACTATGTTGTATGTTTACTTGTGTGGTACTATTTGAGGCACAGACCTTTATAAATGTAATGATTTAATTATTAGAATGCTCTCATTACTAAATTTCAGATTACTGTCAGATTACGTCACTCTGGATAAGAGCTTCTGCTAAATTAATAAAATGTAACTGTAGAGTAGGGCATTCTTGGCACAATAAGATGATGCAGTTAGAATGTTGACAAATGAATAACTGTACAGCACATCCTTACACTAACATTCTATGAAGTATGGAAACTTAAAATGACCACATCTAGTTTCACGGTTGGTTTATTTGTTGCATGTACATTTGCATGTAAATACTTTAGCAGATGGTTTTATCTAGAGTGATTTAAAGTAAGTACAGGGACATTTCCCCTGGAGCAACCTAGGTTTAAGTGCCTTGCCCAAGGACACAATGTCATTTAGCACAGTCGAAAACAAACCGTCAACCTTCCGACTAGAAGTCTAACTCCTGAACCACTTTGCCATTTGACGGTCATGTACAGGAGAAGCAGATGTAATTGCGTGTACAGTGAAAATCTTGTGGCATGGCTCAGCAATGCAGTTAGAACAGTAAAAAACTATCAAGAAATCAAAAGTAAAAAACAATAAGATATAAAGGGTGACAGGTGAGTGACAATACATATACTGTACTGTCTGTACAATACCCTCTGATTCATACTGTGGTGTGTAATATTGTCACAAAGTCCCTTCACTGGAGATATAGACTGAGACAGATGCGAAGGAATCTTCAAACGCAAGGTATTTATTATTAGTAGACTTCAAACCAAAAGGCTGCCACGAGGGGTCAAACAGAATCTTCAATAATAGTAGAGGAACACGTAACAGGTAGACATTGACGGACAAGGTGGACAAGGAAACATGAGGGTTAAATACTAAAGCACTAATTACAAACACAAGACACCTGGAACTAACAAGCACGACGTAACCTAAAGCAATACATGGAACAAACACAAGAGGGAACCAAAACATCACACATGAGGAAGCAACCAAGAAACAGGACACACAGGGGAGCAACTAAATACAAAAAGGTCCATAAAGGCCTGATCACAGCCCTCACTAGGCTGGATGTGACAAATATGTTAAACAAAGTTGCACCTATCAATCAATAGTGTTTCTGAATGATAATGTATCTATGTATCTGTATACAGTTGCAATCAAAATAATTCAACCCCCATTGCAAATCAGTTTTATAGTAAAAATGTACACACTTTCAGCTCTTTGCAATGAACAAATTGTAAAAAATCTAGTGGTTTCCCCAAATCCAACTGAAAATGCAACTCATAATGACTTTTCCAGTCTCACAATTATTCAATAGTATCTCTCACAACAGCACAACTTTGCAAATCAGGTGTTGTCTCATGCACACCTGATGCAACTGATCAAGGGCTTCATTAGTTGCACCAGCTGTGCTTGAGCTGGAACATGTGAAATACCTGAACTGACTAGGGGTTTGTTTCCTGTCACGTTTGACTGCGTATTAGACATATGGCTGAGACAAAGGAGTTGTCCAAAAAGTCAAATGATCATCACGTTTTACAAACAAGGAACAGGACACAGATAGCGAAGGCAAATTCAGTTGTATAATACATCTACGATGCCAACATACACCCATTTCTAATGGATGAAGCCTTGGCCTGGAAGAGAGGTCATCAGGATGTCCCCAACCTTCACTGTGTGTTTCGACCCTTAACCCCAACACCCTCCAGTTGGTGGGTCAGTAGTGACTGGCCAGGTCACTGCCCCTCTCCTCCAGGCTTCCAGCTTGTGCCCTCTCTCTTGTGCCAGAGCCAACAGGAGGCTCTCTGACGCTTCCCCCAGTCTATGAACGGCTGCTTTCCTCAAGTGGCCTTTCAAAACAACATTTGTCATTAGATTCCACACAGATTGAGCTGGGAATCCTCAACATCCGACTTCCGCTGTCAACAGCCATGTTGTCTACCCATTGTCACCCATAGTTCACTCCATGTGATTGTTCTCTTAGGGAGGTTCTACCTTGGGTTGCAAGCTCGATGGATTTTGCTCTTCTCCCTTCCTCCTCAATGATTCAGACTTCATCCGGGACCATGGTTCTCTTCTCCATAGGGGTGGATTTGGACCATTGCTGGAAATGTGCTGTTCCAAGGCCCTGTCTTCCAGTGCAAGGATTTCGGATGATGTCTTTGGTCATGAGAGAACATTCTGCAACTCCTCCACCACTGATGACAGGGGAAACTGAAGCTGACCTGACCTTATATAAAGCCCCATGGATGTCAAGCTCGGGGCGATTCACAACCATCTCCTAAGGTGCTTTTTGAACTTCCTCTCCGTTACTTCAACAGTTGACAAAAGCACCTTGTATACTGTGAGAAGCAACATGAGTCTCCTAAGCAGGCCGTGTTGGTTGATCCAGCACCTGTATTTCCCAGGCAGGCCAGATTTGTCAATTTTCTTCAATCATTACTCAACTTGTTTTCTGGTGCTGGAGATGCTGTTCCTGTCTGACAGGGAATCATCATAGCACTTTCCAAGGCATCTGATTGGGTTCCCCTGCATGTTCGGGATCACTTCCCCTTGAACAACTAGCTTGAACCATTCAGTTGTTTTACCCTTTTGGATCACCAGGCTCCTTGATTTCTTGGGCTTGAAGACCATCTTTGCCCATGTGGCCATGTGATCCAGTTCTGCCAGGACCCATCTTGCCTGCACGTGAGTCGGTGTAATCACTGTAAGGTCATCCATGAATGCCCTGATTGCTGGCTGTTGACATTCTGCTACAGTCTTCTGCCCTCTTGACTTTGTACTTGCTACAGAGATGATCAGGTTCATTACCATGATGAACAAGATGGGACTGATTGTGCATCCTGTCACTATCCCCTTCTCCACTGGCTGCCACTTTGTTGTAAACTTGGCAGACTGGAATCATAGCTTGATGTCTCTCAGGTAACTGTTGATCATGCCCTGGATGTTATGTGGGATGTGGTTGCATACTTTGTATGGTATACCGCTGGGACCTGGGGCAGAAGATGATCTTGCGTGCTTGACTACCTCTTGAACCTCTCTCCATGCTGGACACTCGAAGCTAAGGGATATGTAGGTGGATCAATGTTAATTAGCCCATGATTTCCTTCCAGAGCTTCGTCTCTTGTAGGGTCACTAAATACCTCCTCAACCAACTGCTCCACCTCCTCTTTGAAACTTGTTAGAATCCCAGACCTCACCTCCCCCAGAAGTGATTTGGTGAAGCGGTAAGCGTCCTTTATAAACTGGGCTTGAGCAGCTTCCTGCTTCTTCTGCCTCTGCTTGAACCTCTCAGCTCTTCTTGTTCTGATGAGCTGCTCACGGAGGCTGGCTGTCAGCTCTTTTATTCCTTCCATTTCTCCTGTGCTTGCAAGTTTGAATTGCTTTGTCAGGGTTTTGAGCTCCTTCCTAAGTTGTTTGATATTTCTTTCTCTTCTGTTGTCCTGCTTTTCTGGTCTTGCTTTATTCTCTCTCATTGGCACTGTTCCAAACTGTCCCTTTGCCACATTATAGGTGATGGCTATCAGTAAATCCCATTTCCTTTCCGCTGATCCTGCTTGAACCACTCCAAGCACTTTGTCCAGATCTTCATCTAACATGGACCACTCCTTCCCTTCACACATTTTGTGCTACTTGATTCTTTCCTTTGTTGGCTGGGGTGGGCTCTCTGGAATGGCGTTGGAGACTCTCCTTGTGCGATCTTGGGGGATTGCCTGCACTAAGAGATATCTAGGAGTATCTTCCTGCCTAGAGTTTTCCTGCGTCTCTCCAGACATTCCGTCTGAGCGATGTGCATGCATCCATCTTTGACCACACATGGACTTGCTCTGGTGTTTTTTGTGTCCTCTTACACCTTTGCAGATCCTTCCGCAGCTGCATTTCACTTCCGGTGCCTTCCTGGTCAAGGTGGTTTGTCTAAGCCTTCTCAGCGTCTGTGTCACTGTTCTTGTCATTGCCATTGAATCTGTCCTGGTGAGCCTCTCATCCTCCCCCCCTCTCGGGAGACTCTGGGGCTATTGCTCATTTGTCGGTTCTGTAGCTTGCTTGGTGCCCTCTTGCAAGTGCTGCAACAGGGGTTGCTAGCCCCTGTTACCCCGCCAGTCTTTCCTGGAGGTCAACTGTCTCTCCAGCGTCACCGACCTTCCTCGGTTGCCATCCAGACTTTCCTGGAAATAATATTTCCAGAGACATCGTTGGAAGCATAGTTCGCAAAGTGAAGTTAACAGTGGTTTTACTACCTGAACTGGGCAGAAAAGGAAGCTATCAATGGCTGCACCCAGATTTTTGAGACGGCAGGTTGTGAAAAACCCCTGAATGACTCTAAAAACCTGCAGCAAGACTTGGTTGCATCAGGCACTGAGGTTTCAATGAGCACAGTAAGGCGTGTACTAAATGCAGGACGTTTCCATGCCAGAACTCTAAGACTTACACCACTACTGACACAAAAGCACAATAAAATTCATAGCAACATGTCCAGACACAGCAGTTGTACAGTACTGTGTGTACAAGACCTTTCGTGAAAAACAAATACAACAATTACTAAAAATGAACAGTAACAACAACTTTCATTTACTGTTGATACAGGGTGCTGCCATCTTGGAAAATGAACTTGAGGGTAGTGAAATTTCTCAGACTTCGCGACTAGGAATTCCGACTTGGGTGGGCGTTCCAGTTGAAATTCCGACTAGGAACTCGGAATATCCAACCTCTGAGTAAAAATAATAGTTGCAGCAAGCTACATGAAACAAGAATTAAGATCATTTGCCCCAGTAGCAGTTATAAATGAGCCT
This sequence comes from Umbra pygmaea, assembly GCA_016801145.1. Classification (NCBI taxonomy): domain Eukaryota; kingdom Metazoa; phylum Chordata; class Actinopteri; order Esociformes; family Umbridae; genus Umbra; species Umbra pygmaea. The sequence goes on from JACXGM010038689.1 coordinate 6,637, forward strand.
GTAAAACATCTTTAGAGGTAACCCGCTGAAATGAGAAATATGGATCCACAGCTTTAGCTGACAAACTATCAGGAGAGACAACAGTTTGCCTCAACACGGTACTAGTTTCAAAATCAGTCTTGTCTGGGAGCTTTATATCATTGCCATTTCCACCTCTAAATAAATTGCCAGCTGTAATAAAATGTTGATTGAAGGCATTATAAACTTCAATTTTGCAAATTCATTTCAAAGAGAATGTAGGTAAATTCCAATTACATTGCAAGGAATTAAAAAACAGTTCAATTTCAATAATCAAGAGGTAACCAAGAGCACAAAATGACACAATAGCACAGATTTATGCTAGTGGCTAACACTAGCCAGCTCGAGCTAGCTATTGTTGCTCTGCCCAGTTTATAGGTCCCATCCCAATGACCCCCCTTAGCCTTACCCCTTGGCCCTACCCTTCCATTTAACATATGCACGAGAGATGAAGTGTCGTCGCAATTCAACAATTTATTTGGTGAAGTGCTGTTTCACCTTTCTCCCTCTCCTTCTGTAATGAGATTTTTTACTACTACATTAGTTGAGGGCTACCCAGAGTACCTTGCAAATCCTCAAAAAGGCAACTCAGAATTCTTTGCAATTGATTAAATAAACTACACAGCCTCATCTTCAGACTTTTTAAAATTTATTTTATTAAAGATTGGTACATATTGAGGATACACACTCAAAATACATACAGATGGGCATACTTAAATTTCAATAAACATTATGTACAAAACAATGACACAGATGTGTTACATTCAAATCAATTGAAAAGCTTCAATCAATCAATCAAATTTATTTATGAAGCCCTTTTTACAACAGCAGTTGTCACAAACTGCTTTGACAGACACCCGGCCCGAGTCTCCCAAGAGCAAGCAACAAAAGTGATGCACAGTGGCTAGGAAAAACTGCCTAGTAGGTGGGACCTAGGAAGAAACCTAGAGAGAGGCCAGACTCAAGGGGGTGGCCAGTCCTGTTCGGGCTGTACCGGGTGGGGGATCTGTAGGTACACAGCCCATTGTAATAAGGTCACTTTGTTTATCAGTGTTAAATTATTGTCCATCAATGAAGATATGATGGGTGGGTTGTGACCATAGTCTTTATGTAGCATAAATACAGTTCAGTGGTCTTGTGAAGGGAGAACGTAAAGCCCCCTGGAGATGAAAGCTGGTGTCACCAGGTGGAAACGTGATCACCAACCGCAGTGATGTGGGATCCAGCACAGCAGCGGGTTGGGCACAGGACAGTGACAGGAAGGAGTCATCAGGCCATATGGTCCTGTCGCATGTTCCAAGGGTTGGGTGAGAGTGGGCATACCTTGGGTCTAGTACCTTGATACAGCTCTGATCCCAAAATTAATATATAATCTGCCACTGGGGACAGAAAAACCCTAGTCCCCCGGCACATAAACTATTGCAGCATAACATCTGGGGCTGAGATGGGGGGGGGGCAAGAGATGTGGTCCTGCACAACGAAAGCCTCTGGCAGGAACAAGCAGGCATGCTTCCGACTCACCCACATTGCCAAGACCACACCCACAAAGGGTCACCAGCAGACTGTAACCGGCGCGGGGGGTGGCATTGGAGTGAGGATATCCCCGTGGAGAAAGGGGAGCCTACCAGGAAAGCCAGCATGGGCAGTTCATTAACAGTGCCGCCGTTCTCTTTTAGCCCCCTGGGCCAGACTACACTATACCATAGAACTTACTTAAGAGATGAGTCTTTAGCATAGACTTAAATGTTGACACTGAGCTCTTCAGTAAGTTCTAAGGTATAGTGTAGTCTGGCCCTTCAAATAATTAATTAATTAAAATCTTCTCAGCATTCGTGCACATTAAGTTCAGATATTGCCTACTTTTATAACTGCATATGAAGATGTTTTTGGAATATATTATATTTCATACATTTCACATTCTGTACATTAAGATGGTCTTCAAATCTGCAAAGTAGTTCAAATCCTGTAATTTCCAACTAAATACATACAATTGTATGCAAAGTCTGGGCACCCCTGGCAATTTCCATGATTTTCATTTATAAATAATTGGGTGTTTGGATCCGCAATTTCATTTTGATCTATCAAATAACTGAAGGACACAGTAATATTTCAGTAGTGAAATGAGGTTAACTGGATTAACAGAAAATGTGCAATATGCATCTAAACAAAGTTAGACAGGTGCATAAATTTGAGCACCCTTGTCATTTTGTTGATTTGAATACCTGTAACTACCTAGCACTGATTAGTTGGAGCACACAATTGGTTTGGTGAGCTCATTAAGCCTTGACCTTCATAGACAGGTGCATCCAATCATGAGAAAAGGTATTCAAGGTGGCCAATTGCAAGTTGTTGTTCTCTTTGACTCTCCTCTGAAGCGTAGCAACATGGGGGCCTCCAACCAACTCTCAAATGACCTGATCACAGAGATTTAAGCTGCCAGTGTCTACTGTGAGGAACATAGTGAGGAAATGAAAGACCACAGTCACAGTTCTTGTTAAGGCCAGAGGTGGCACGCCAAGTAAAATATCGGAGAGGCAAAGGCGAAGGATAGTGAGAACAGTCAAAAACCGCTCACAGACCACCTCCGAAGACCTACAACATAATTTTGCTGCAGATGGTGTCACTGTGCATCGTTCAACAATTCAGCGCACTTTGCACAAGAAGAAGCTGTATGAAAGAAGCCTATTTTGCATACACGCCACAAACAGAGTCGCTTGAGGTATGCAAATAAACAATTGGACATGCCAGCTTAATTTTGGAAGAAGGTGCTGTGGACTGATGAAACAAATATGTTATTTGGTCATACCATGGGGCATTATGCATGGCGGCAATAGAACACAATGTTCCAAGACAAATACTTGCTACCCACATTAAAATTTGGTGGAGGTTCCATCATGCTGTGGGGCTGTGTGGCCAGTGCCGGTAATGGGAATCTTGTTCAAGTTGAGGGTTGCATGGATTCCACTCAATATCAGCAGATACTTGAGAATAATGTAGAGGAATCCATCACAAAGTTGAAGTTACACCGGGGCTGGATATTTCAACAGGACAATGACACAAACCACTGCTCAAAATATACTCTGGCATTTATGCAGAGGAACAAGTACAATGTTCTGGAATGGCCATCCCAGTTCCCAGACCTGAATATCATTGAAAATCTGTGGGGTGATTTGAAGCGGGGTGTCCATGCCCGGCAACCATCAAACCTAACTGAACTGGAGATGTTGTGAAAGGAGGAATGGTCCAAAATACCTTCATCCAGAATTCAGACACTCATTATAGGCTATAGGAAGCATCTAGAGGCTGTTTTTTCTGCTAAAGGAGGCTCAACCAAATATTTATATGATTTTTTCTGTTGGGGTGCCCACAATTATGCACATGTCTAATGTCGTTTTAATGCATATTGCACATTTTTTGTTGATCAAATAACCATTTCACAACTGAAATATTACTGTGTCCTTCAGTTATTTTATAGATCAAAATGAAATTGCTGATCCAAACGCTCAATTATTTATAAATGAAAATCATGGAAATTGTCAGGAGTGCATAAACTTTTGCATACGACTATATAACATGAAACTTGCTTAACTTTCTTCATTGATGGTGTCATTGCTAACTTCAGCAGCAGTGGAGGCTGGTGACTTAAAAAGTCGAGGAGACTTGCAGTTTAGTTGTCAACCATGCAGCATGACCAGGGCAGGGGCGCCGTATAGGGGGGGAAAGTTAGGACAATTCCAAGGGCCCATGACTGACAGGGGCCCCAAAAAATAGATATGGTGATAACAGCTGCACAGAGGGGGCCCAATTTGATTTTTTGTCATGGGGCCCAAAATTCCTGGCGGCGCCCCTGGACCAGGGGGTACAGTTTAGGAGGCCATGGGTGAGGAGGGTGGATGAGTGGTTTAACTTGGGACATGTTCTTATGGATATTACTGTGTTTATTAACTTGGGACATTTTCTTATGGATATTACTGTGTTTATTAACTTGGGACATTTTCTAATTAACTTTACTGTATTATTAACTTGGGACATTTTCTAATGAACTGTCCTGTGTTTATTAACTTGGGACATTTTCTTATGTATATTACTGTGTTTATTAACTTGGGACATTTTCTT
>JACXGM010038690.1:0-10751 GCA_016801145.1 Umbra pygmaea
ATATACAGCGCTTCTGTTTGTGGCGTGTGCATAAAAGTCTTCTTCCGCATCACACTCCCATACAGCTTCTCCTTCTGCAAAGTGCGCTGAATTGTTGAACGATGAAAAGTGACACCATCTGCAGCAAGAGGATGTTGTAGGTCTTTGGAGGTGGTCTGTGGGCTGTTTTTGACCATTTTCATCATCCTTCAACTTTGCCTCTCTGATATTTTACTTAGCCTGCCACTTCTGGCCTTAACAAGAACTGTGTCTGTGGTCTTCCATTTCCTCACTATGTTCCTCACAGTGGACACAGACAGCTTAAATCTCTGCGATAATGTTGACCAATCTTTGTTTTCAGGTCATTTGAGAGTTGTTTTGAGGCTCTTCAGAGGACAGTCAAAGAGAAATACAACTTGCAAGACCTAAAAATAATTGAAAATCTGTGGGGCGATTTGAAGTGGGCTGTCCATGCTAGGCAACCATCAAACCTACCTGAACTGGATATGTTTTACAAGGAGGAATGGTCCAAAATACCTTCATCCAAAATCCAGGCTATAGGAAGCGTTTCAAGCTGTTATTTCTGCTAAAGGAGGCTCAACTAAATATTGATGTGATATTTCTGTAGGGGTGCCCAAATTTATGCACCGGTCTAATTTTGTTTTGATGCATATTGCACATTTTCTGTTCATCCAAAAAAACTAATTTCACTACTGAAATATTACTGTGACCTTGTCAGTGATTTAATAGATCAAAATGAAATTGCTGATCCAAACACCCAATTATTTTTAAATTAAAATCATGGCAAATGTCAGGGGTGCCTAAACTTTTGAATATGACTTTAAATAAATATTAGGCAACATTTAGACTGCATATAAATATCAGGCAACATTCAGACTGTATATAAATATCAGCCAATATTCAGACTATGTACATAAATATCAGATCAACTTGTTCATGTAAAAATGTTTCTTGGTTATTCACTGATACTAATATTGATCGCTCTTACTACTGAGCACGGGATTCAATCAGGCAACCTTCTGTCGACGAGCCTGACTCCCTAGGCACTGAGCCATGTGATTTTCCTGACATCCACCAGCTTCACCTTCTCCTTTGCAAGATGTGTTTTCTCTGCTGTGGACAGATGAAGTGAACTTCTCTGAGAACAGGTTCTAAAAGAGTAAAAATAAATAATTTGATAGACCCATCGTCTCAAAGTAGCTTAATTTTCACACTAACTACATAAAGCTGTATCTGTAGAAGAAGAAATGCTGCCGCTAGGTTTAAAAGTACCACAGCTGGTTTGCTATATTACAGAAGTAGCCTATTGGCCTTAAACCATCTGGATGCATTTCCATATAGATTGTTACCACTCTAACCCTACATACTGATTGCTAGTGGAGTCCTGCATACATGATACACCCAGATGCATTCTGTCATATTTAAACGTCATATAGGATGCGCCACCAATGTCATTCTATTAACTATGTAGCATACTAATTGCTGCCAGCTCTCTAGGCAAAATGACTACACTACATTGTGCATAGTTTGCGATTGGGAGTCACCTGTGTTCTCAATAATACAGCCTGTGTGAATCAATGGACTGTGAGAAATGCATGCCCATGCTATAATGATTCTTTGTGCTCATGGGAGTAAATCAATGCAGCTAGACACATATTACTTACTGACATCAACTACGTCAACAGTTTAAAGCTATGGTCGATGTCCGCACTGTCTAACCCACCTACATACACAATTATCACGTTAGTCACCACTAAGCTTTAACCTTCTCAGGATTGCCATAATTGTACAGGGACACAGTAATATTTCTCTAGAGCAGTTAAACATCTCAATAAAAATCACAATTTTGTAAAAAATTTAAACAGGCATTTGCATTAAATAGCATGAGGTCCTGAGATTCAATAATTGTTTTTATTTTTTTCTGATGAATAGAGCCCAAATTTGAAAATCCAGAAATTTAGTGAGAAATCAATGAATTATGGTCTGTGTCCTTTGAAGTCCAGGAGATAAACCGGCAGACAGAGCTGATAGAGAGACTGCAATTGATCTGGAGTTATTTGAGAAATCACTGAAACATTTGTAAAGGAAATAGCAAATTTATAAGAGGAATGTTTTAAAAATAGGAATTCATTTTGAAAGAGAGTTATTTATTTTGTTCAACTTTTCCACAATAAATAATGATCGAAACTGAGTTATTTAATTAAATTACCTACAGCAAATCTCTGAATGTCTAGTCTACTGCTTGCATATTGTGTCTAATCTAATTTGGATATACAAATAAGTTATCTTTGCAACATAACAATATGGCCAAAATAATTGTTCAGTTGATTGATAGAGTCTAGTGGGCTATATCAAATAAAGTAAAATTTAAATAGAGGCAGCGATGTTGCACACATCACAATGCCAGACAATCAACAAACAAGCATAGGAAAATGTAGAGAAAGCTACCCAACAATACGGACATTTAGCTAATAATAAGTCTTCTAAACTCGTTAGCAAATGTGTCACTGTAGTGTCAGTTCTATCCTTTAACAATCCACTTTTCCACTCTAAACCGCTATAGAACTCCACAAATTATTGACTCCTGATTTGACTTGAGAAAAAAATTAATAAGATTGTGGTTAAAATGCTGTCCATTCCACTTAATCTAAAATTAAGATTGATACTGTTGTTAATAAACAAAGTTGTGTAGCAACAAATTCAATCATGATATTTATGTTTTTTGAACATTTGCAAAGTTATGTTTTGGGGACTTTAATTTGCTGTTTACTGATATTAAGTGATACTTACGGCAATCACACCATATGCACACCTGGGTCATGTATATAGCTGATTAATGTAAAAATAAATGTAATAATGCTGGTATTCGATTGGTAGGTGGTATAAGCAGAAGTAAGTCCCACCCTTACTCAGTATCGGTAACAACAACAAAAAAGTGGCATCCGTGCATCCCTAAAACCCAGAGACAGGTGACCGAGGAAGAACAGACGCACTCTGATGATGGTGGCACACACTGAGGCTGATACATCGGAGTGCTGCTGAGTTCACAATTTCATTTCCCACACAGTTGTCTGGCAAAGAAATTGTATTTTGTCATTTTTTCACTTTGAAGGGGTAATTATTTTTAACCTTTATTCAAACAATGTTAAAAATATTATATATATAAAAAAACAGACTTCAAAAGAAACATTTACAGTTCACAATAAAACTGTAACATCGACAGACATCGAAATTTGCGTACAAGCACTAATACCTCAAGCTTAGATTTGCTCTGGATATCATTCCATGAGCTTGAGGCGTGGTATTCAAAGACAGTTTTACTCAGAGTGAACCCTTGGTATCTCTAGTAATAAGACTTCTGAAATTGAAATATTAATGTATTTGACCACTGAATAAATTTCATTTAAATAGCTAGGTAGTTTCTGTAATACAGCCTTACAAACAACCATCAGCCAATGAATGGACCATCTAAAAGGAGTCCAAGCCAACCGCAATGTATAACAAACAACGATGTGTGATAGTTAGCTCCAGTAATAAAGCACAACGCTGCATGATACCCTGCATCCAAATGTGTCAACCCTGTTTCTGGCCCAGGCATATATATTATATCACCACTATCAACCACCAACATAAAAGTGGCCTGTACATTTTCCTTTCTATGCTGTGAAATTTATTCCTATAAAAAATGCAATTTCTCACTTTCAGCTCACTCACCAGCTCAGTAATATGTATTACAAGAGAAATTATCATCCGACCAAATTACCAGATATGTATAGGTGGGGAATCATTCTAAAACAGAGCCATTGAGAGTAGTAATGTTAATGCACTCAGATCTGCCTGCTGCCATTCCTGAGCAAACTCTGCACTGGTGGTGCCCCGATCTGAGTCAAATTTAGGAGACGGTCCTGGCGCTTGCTGGACTTTCTTGGGCGCCCTTGAGCATTTTTCACAACATTTGAACCTCTCTCGTTGAGGTTCTTAAAGATCCGTAAAAAATTGATTTTGGTGCAATCTTAATAGCAGCAATATCTTTGCCTGTGAAGCACTTCTGTGCAAAGCAATGATGACAGCATATGGTTTAGTTGCAGGTAACCATGGTTGACAGAGGAAGAACAATAATTTCAAGCACCACCCTCCTTTTAAAGCTTCCAGTCTGTTATTCTAACTCAATCAGCATGACAGAGTGATCTCCAGTCTTGTTCTCATCCACACTCTCACCTGTTTTAACTAGACAATCACTAAAACAATGGCATCTAATCGTTTTGTGGCAGGGCTGACATGCAGTGGAAATGTGTTTTTCTAATCATTTTCTTGGCAAAGAGGGGCTTTGCAATTCATTACAACTAATCTGATCACTCCTTACTGAGCCAAATGTAGTTGTGTTCTTGAGCAAGGCACTTTACCCTAAGTTGCTCTGAGGGGAATGTCCCTGTACTCACCAAGTCGCTCTGGATAACAGCGTCAACTAAATGACTAAAGTGTAATTCTGGAGTATTTGCAAATTGCCATCGTCAATACTGAGGCAGCAGACTTTGTGAACATTTGTATTAGTGTCATTCTCAAAAGATTTGACCAGGACTGTAGAAAATACTGCAATGAATTTCAGTTTGTTTCACCCCCCCTTACTCTATATACCACTCAATAGCAATCCTTTTGTCTGTCCGTCCATCCTTCCATCAGTCAGTAAATCAGTCAGTCTGTCTATAAACCTCTATCAATCTCAACCTCTATCCTCATAGGATGTTGCTGAATATGAAACAAAATATATACTATTACATTTTTTTTATTGTGGAAACAACTTTTATTTCAGTAATATGTTATTTTCCAGTTTAGTCATTAAGCGGACGCTCTTATCCAAACATTTTACAGTGAACACAGAGACATTCCCCTGGAGCAACAACAACATTTTGCACAATCAGGATTCAAACAGGGAACCTTCTGCCTACAGGTCATCCTCCCTAACCAAGGCTTAAAATCTATAAACTTCTAAATGACCATACCTCTAAAATGAATTGGTGTTTATGAAACATGCTCACAATACTGGTTGTTCTCAGAAATACCTTGTGTTCATTCAGAGTAAAAAACACTCTTAGAAGAGCATAAAGATAGATGTATTGCTTCCTACAGGGAAATTTTAATGCATATTGAACAACTTATTTTTTGTTGATTTTATTGGTATGACATAATTGCGTTTTAGGTTCCTGTACACGGTGCTCAGCTGAAACAGAGACTTTTGTCTCAAACCTGTGTTATCTGTTTAAGTAAAGGTAAAATCTCTTTCCCATCTCTCTCAGCTTACAGAAGGATAGTGTTAAATGACTTGGTTTGGAGCAAGCGGGGAAATGACAGCAGCGGCTGTCTAGGCCAATCAGCCTCTAGAAATCGCTGCAATTTCACACGGCAATTTGACACACAGACATGGCCAAAACAATCAAAATAAAACTATGTGGAGGTCACGTGGCCATTTTTCAAGCCACTATGATTCAAAATGGCTTTGTGGACGGTCTCCGTCATATACCAATTAGATATATAACAATAGAGATTACACACAACATTGATACTAGGTAAATACCAGAGAGCTAATGATACGTAATAACATTAAACAGACAATGATACATAGTGAAATGATGGACAATAGATTAATAATGATACAAACCAGATAGATAATCATATCGAGACAGATAATGATACATAATAGACAAGTACTTATACATAGTAAACAGATAGCGGCAGAAAAGTGACGCTCACCCTAGGCCAAGTCTCTCTCTGGATGGGAGATGTTGCTGTTGGGGTATGAAGGCCCAAATATAAAATTCAATGCCCCAGGGCAATGAGGGGGACATGTCTCGTTGGACAGAGCAAAATCAATTATGTTTAGGAAGAGGGGTTGTTCTTCTCCCCTCCTAATCTGACATGTCCAAATGCAATAGAGCCTCGATTCCTTAGCCCCACCCCTCAGCCTGTTTGGGACGAGCGCAGATCCAAGCTACCAATTTACAAGCGCCCAAGCCTCACACAAGGAATCATTCAAGAGCGGCATCACATGACAAGTTACCTTTGTTTGACTACATACCTGTCTACAGGCAGCGCTGTACCAATTCGCGCCATGCCATGCTGGAACCCAGGGCATCGTCACGGTGGTTCCTTGTAATCCTGTTGCGTAACCTTAACATTTCCGCAACACATGGTCTGTGTTCCAAATAGCCGCCTATTCCCTGCATAACATAGTGCTAGAGCAAGTCCATAATGTGCCATGTAGTGAACAGAGCACAATTAGTATCTCAGAACATGGCCTATGGCAGGCTTATTCAGCTGTGGCTCTTGAAGCCAGTTCCACTCTATTTTTCATTGCAACCCTCTTAGACCTGGTACACCAGGTGTGTGTAAATAATGTTGATGTAGAACAGAAAACCTGTAGGCTCTGGCACTCTTAAAGTAAAGGTTGAATAGCCCTGGCCTATGGTATACTACATACCGATGTTCAGCAGTAACACACTGAGTGTTTTGGCAGAGAGTTTTAATGGACTATAGGTGGATATACAGCCCCAGACACACACACACACACACAGACACTATGAAGACTCTCACTATTTATTAGTACTAGTATTATGTTTTGTCTTTAAAGTGACATTATACAACTCATTGGTTCAGAGGAACATTTGCATCCAAAACCCTAAACTATTAATACAAGTTGTAATATTGCAAGAGTTTGGTTTGGGGGCCTGGGCTCCAGACTCGAATGTCCCCTGGCGATGGAGGTTTGAGATCTGGCTCAGCTGACTGTCTGTGCCACCCTCTCACCTACATACCTGTCAATCATACCTGTCAATCATACCTGTCAATCATACCAGTCAATCTAGCCTCTACTTCCTACTGTACGTTCAATAAAAAACATTGAAAATAAACCCCCCAAAACTACAAAATAAAATGAGTCAAATAAAAAAGTTAGACTGATCAGCCTGCCTCCTCTCCAGGTTTCTTCCTTCGTTCTTGTCTTTTTAGTGAATTTGCTCATGGCCATTGGTCTTCAACATCTTCATTGCGAGCTCCTTGGAATATTCGGCTGGGCTACTGTACAAACACTTAAGAAAAGGCTTAATAAAATAAGTTTTATTGATTTTAATGACTACTGGTAGCCAGCGTAGGATTGTCAAAGTGATGTTTAACCTATGGGTCATCAGGTACACAAATGCACATAGTCTGTTCAACCTACACACATCACTCATGGTTAGGGTGACATGACCTCTGACTCCACAGGGCACACAGGACGGCGTAACGTCAGGAACACAAAGCACAGTTTAACGGATCTCTTCCACTGCGTTGAAAAACCACGTGTCCCAAATGGCACCCTGTTGCCTGTATAGTGCAACACTTTCAATCAGAGCTAATAGGCTAAACTGTGCACTATAAAGGGAATAGGGTGCCAATTGGGATGGCTCCCACCTCTGTCCTCAGCTCAATGTTCTGTCTCCGAGGAACCGAGTTAAGATATAATTAGCTTGTTTGTACCGTGGTCCTGTCCCAGGTTCGGGACGACTCCGAGACTAGAGAAGGTTAAGTAATTAACCCGAGTTCAATCTGCGGTGTCAGAAATCACTCTGGCTGTGTCCGCTGCCTGTCTAATTGAACACTAGAACGATGTGACGGCGTGCTACAGAGTCCTTGACAGTTACTGACCGCTGGAGGATCCTCCTGCTGTTCCACATCCATCAAACGCCAGACACCAGTTAGTGGCTACAAAACGAATATCTATCTTAGCGTGTCCTATATAATTTGGGAATATGGTAATGGTCTCTGTAGCTCGGCTCGTGAGTCCTTCTGCAGTCTCTGACTCATTCATCAAACCCCACCAGCAGCATCTCCTGTGGCTGTCGAGGAACTCTCCGGTCTCCGCAGATCAGCTTCAATGAGCCCACGGAGACTCTAAAATCACTTTTTCCCTTGACTCTGCAGTCCGACGGTAACTGTACCAATAAACAACAGAAGGGGATGGGTTGAGCTATTTCTATGGCCAGATAAACAAGTGTAGGCCAAATGGCACCCATCTCCCTATTCAGTGAACTACTTCTATCCAGAGCCCAAAAGATGTAGTGTGACGAAAAGAGTGCAGTTTGGAAACTCGCTCTGCCAGATGAAAGAAAATAACATTCCTAATAGGGATGAGCTGAGTATCTGTATCTGTACTCGGAATGGGTGTGGCCTTCCCAGAAGTGGGCGGAGCTACTCGGAAGTGGTTAATTTTAGTCTGCACAGCCATTGCTATATGTTTGATCGGAAACATTGCTCTGTAGCTCAAGTCGGAGGCTGTTCTGTAACAATTCTTTTGTTAACGTAGCAATTTCTGAGCAAACCATATCGATTTCAGGCTTGAATGAAAAATGTTTGGGTAGCTCCGCCCACTTCCGGAAGGGCAACCCCCATTCCGAGTACATATAACATACTCATCCCTAGTTACTACTGTATGACTGACAGGGTCAAATGTGACAAAACAAAGATACGGTCTAACTGCTTCCGTCTTCATCATTAATGTCATAAAGAGGTCAATCTGATGATGATGATGATGCCATTTCATCAACACCTGCATGATTTAAGATATGCGTCCATCCAGAGTCCCAGGGAACAAACAGGATGCAAAACAAGGCCTTTCTTGAACACTCAATCACAGCGTTAGCCTTCCAGGCCTTATCGTAGCCCATCACAGCAATCAAATTAGACCACAGCCATTGTTTTATTGCTATGGTAAAACTGTTTCCAATGAACTGGGATTGACAGGGTTAAAGCAGCTATGAAACATGCTTTTCAAATCAATGCAGAGCTGAAAAAGATGTTGCCCAGACATTCCTTCCAGCATTTAGTATTTTTCTGCAGATGAATAATTATTTAGCAGCATTATTGACATAATGAAGGGAAGACGTCACACTGTTGCAGCCCGGAATAGGATCTGTTTCCTTGTGAGTATATATAATAGGCCACTTATCTTCTGGTGTCTTGAGCCAGTACGCTGAGCCAGAGGACTGTATGTGAATTCAACTGACCAAAATCCCTTTTGACATTGCAAGGTTCAGATGCATATTTCACAGGGTGGAAAGCAGTTTGCCTCAATGAATAAAAACATTTGGAAATACAAAAAATACACACTCACCGGTACCAGGTCGGACCCGCTTTTGCCTTCAGAACTAACTTCATTGTTTGACGCATAGATTCAACAAGGGGCTGCAAACATTCCTAAGAGATTTTTGTCCATATTGACATTATTGCATCACACAGTCATGCACATCCATGATGCAAATCTCATGTTCCACCTCAGCCCTAACGTGCTTGATCAGATTGAGATTGATAATGACTGTGGAGGAAATTTGAGTACAATGAACTCACTGTCATGTTTAAGAAAACAGTATGAGATGATGTGAGCTTTGTGACACATTATCTTGCTGGAAGCAGCCAGTAGAAAATGGGTACACTGTGGTCATGAAGGGATGGACATGGTCAGCAACTATACTCAGGTAGGCTGTGGCATTTAAACAATTGGTAGTACTATGTGGGCCAATGCGTGCCAATAAAATATGTCCCACACCATTACACCACCACCACCAGTCGAAACCGTTGATATAGGCCGGATGGATCAATGCTTTCATGTTGTGTTCACCAAATTCTGACTCATCAGACCAGTCAACATTTTTTCAATGTTTTGATGTCTAATTTTCACGGGTCCGTGCAAATTGTAGCCTCCGTTTCCTGTTCTTAGCTGACAGGAGTGGGACCCGGTGTGGTATTCTACTGCTGTAGCCCATGTACTTCAAGGTTCGACATGTTGTGCATTCAGAAATGCTCTTCTGCTTACCTTGGTTGTAATGAGTGGTTATTTGAGTTACTGTTGCCTTTCTATCAGCTCGAATCAGTTTGCCATTCTCCTTTGACCTCTGCCATCAATAAAGCATTGTATGCCTCTCACAGTATATTCCCTCTTTCTGACTTTTCTCTGTAAACCCTAGAGATGGTTGTGCAGGAAAATCCCAGTAGATCAGCACTTTCTGAAATACTCAAACAAGCCCATCTGGCAACAACAACCATGCCACATTCAATGTCACTTAAATCTCCTTTCTTCCCCATTCTGATGATGGGTTTGAACTTCAGCAGATTGTCTTGACCATGCCTACATGCCTAAATGCATTTACTTGCTGCCACATGATTGGCTGATTAGATATTCGCGTTGAAGAGCACAAACCCTTTTTTCTTTCAACCCTTTCTGCACTGTAATATTAAGAGTCATAATTGCAATCCCTCGCATAACATGCACTGATTTCTGATCACGTTTTTGGACTAATTTGGAGGGGTTGACATACAATGTTCAAGCATTGGTCAACCACAGAGCTACGATGATTAACCAAATACCAGGAAGAATGCAGCATGGAGAAACGAGAAAAAAAATACATATATTCCACACCCTCACCCACCCACTAAACGAAGACTCCCTCTCCTTGGTACAATGTGGTAATTGGTGAGAGATGGAGGGAATAAAGATATGGGTCATCATTTAAAAACCCCTCGTTGTTTTCCCTCTGGTGAGTTCAGGCCATCGCTGAACATATTAATGAAGGAAATAAATTAGGCAAATGATTGGTCCCTGGTGCCAAAAAGGTTTTATGATGATGATACCAACAGCAAGTCTACTACCCCTCAACCACAGATGTGAGATGGCTGTTAACTGGTCCTGTATCAGATGTGAGATGGCTGTTAACTGGTCCCGTATC
>JACXGM010038691.1:0-10771 GCA_016801145.1 Umbra pygmaea
ACTATATCATTGCATTTACTTTGAGTATCTTGTATACTATATCATTACATTTACTTTGAGTATCTTGTATACTATATCATTGCATTTACTTTGAGTATCTTGTATACTATATCATTACATTTACTTTGAGTATCTTGTATACCATATCATTACATAATTTATGAGTCACTCTGGTGTCTTGCACCATTGAGCTTTTTCTTGGCCAGGTCACCTTTGCGAATGTGAATCTGTTCTCAATCGGCCTACCTGGATATATCAAAATATATAAAATAAACACAGACCCACCCATGCTCCAACAGAACCTCACCCTACTAGACAGACTTGGAAAACACAAAACTAACAAAATGTCATACAGTTACGTAAATAATATTATCATCAACAGAAAACAATTAAACCAAACATATGATAATAAACAAATTTCAAAAAAGAAATAACATTGAACTGAAAATTGGGTTTATACTTTTTATATAGTTACTGCATCAAGTTACTGTGGTAAGTAGTGTTAAAGTCTTGATAGTTGTTGCATTAATTATTGTTAACAAGTTAATACTGTTGTTAATGTACTATTGTTGAATGGTGAACAACTATGCTTTTTTTCCTAGATTGGTTAAATGAATGATAACTCTGGTGTATTAGAGTTAGGGTTAGCGCATATATTACCTCAGCTGTCCAGGATCCTTCACCATCCATTGTGAGCCTATACGTGTACACACAGCCTTTATACCTGCACACAAATGCACACAAACACAGACATTAAATAGAAACATATGCATTGCTGTGTGTGCATATCATCAGACATGGACAAATACATTAGCATTTTAAAGTTACATAATTCTAACTTAGTCTAGATACTCTTAATATACACTGCTCAAAAAAAATAAAGGGAACACTAAGATAACACATCCTAGATCTGAATGAATGAACAAATCGTATGAAATACTTTTGTCTTTACAGTTGAATGTGCTGACAACAAAATCACACAACAATTATCAATGGAAATCAAACTGATCAACCCATGGAGGTCTGGATATGGAGTCACACTCAAAATCAAAGTGGAAAACCACACTACAGGCTGATCCACCTTTGATGTGTTGTCCTTAAAACAAGTCAAAATGAGGCTCAGTAGTGTTTGTGCCCTCCATGTGCCCGTATGACCTCCCTACAACGCCTGGGCATGCTCCTGATGAGGTGGCGGATGGTCTCCTGAGGGATGACCTCCCAGACCTGGACTAAAGCATCCGCCAACTCCTAGACAGTCTGTAGTGCAACTTGGCATTGGTGGATGGAGCGAGACATGATGTCCCAGATGTGGTCAATCGGATTCAGGTCTGGGGATTAAACGGTCCATAGCATCAATGCCTTCCTCTTGCAGGAACTGCTGACACACTCCAGCCACATGAGGTCTAGCATTGTTTTGTATTAGGAGGAAGCCAGGGCCAAACGCAACAGCATATGTTTTCACAAGGGGTCTAAGGATCTAATCTCGGTACCTAATGGCAGTCAGGCTACCTCTAGGGAACACATGGAGGGCTGTGCGGCCCCCCAAAAAATGCCACCTCACACCATTACTGACCCACTGCCAAACGCTAGAGGATGTTGCCGGCAGCAGAACGTTCTCCATGGCATCTCCACTCTGTGACGTCTGTTACATGTGCTCAGTGTGAACCTGCTTTCATCTGTGAAGAGCACAGGGCACCAGTTGCGAATTTGCCAATCTTGGTGTTTTCTGGCAAATGCCAAACATCCAGCACGGTGTTGGGCTGACGTCAGGCCCTCATACAACTCTCATGGAGTCTGTTTCTGAACATTTGAGTGGACACATGCACATGTGGCCTGCTGGAGGTCATTTTGCAGGGCTCTGGCAATGCTCCTCCTGCTCCTCCTTGCACAAAGGCGGAGGTAGCGGTCCTGCTGCTGGGTTGTTGCCCTCCGACGGCCTCCTCCACGTCTTCTGATGTACTGGCCTGTCTCCTGGTAGCGCCTCCATGCTCTGGACACTACACTGACAGACACAGCAAACCTTCTTGCCACAGCTCACATTGATGTGTCATCCTGGATGAGCTGCACTACCTGAGCCACTTGTGTGGGTTGTAGAAACCGTCTCATGCTACCACTAGAGTGAAAGCACCGCCAGCATTCAAAAGTGACCAAAATATCAGCCAGGAAGCATAGGAACTGAGAAGTGGTCTGTGGTCACCACCTGCAGAACCACTCCTTTATTGGGGGTGTCTTGCTCTCACTAAAGAAACCCCTCTAACTAAAGGCTCAATATGACTCATTAAAATGTGAAAGGATACCTCAGAAAAGGCTCAAATCAACGTCTGAATTTCAATGTAAATTCATACACAAATGAATAGAGCATTTCATCCTTCCCAGTAGCTAGAAATACCCCACCGGACTGACTCCTTTTCTCACATGCAAATGACATCTAGAACAACAGATGTGAAAAGTCACTACTACTGAGTTTAGGCTATAGTCTATTTTGCGTTATTTCAACTTGTTGATTTTGTCTGGCAAACCTGTCCATTACACACTTAACAAGGGTCAACAGATCAATCCTAAAATATAGATACTGTATTTTGATTTTGAAGATTGATTCTAGTGTTAATAGGATCAGATACCAGTTCTAGTTTCTCTCTTCTACGTTGTAGCCTACCCCTTTCATCAAATAATAAAACTGCCAGTGTAATGCTCCGTTGTTACACACACACACACACACACACACACACACACACACACACACACACACACACACACACACAAAGAGATCAACAGAGAGAGAGAGCGAGATCAAGCTATGATAGTTAACGGACCACAATAGATGACACCAAAGCAGAGAATGTGAGCGTAGTTACGCTCCGCTCCACCACTCCACACCTTTTGAAATCGTTCCGCTCAAACCCGCATATCGCTCACATGAAAAATAATGACACTCCAAATTTGCTCCAATAATTATTTAATTCACATTACAATATTAACAAAACCCATTCATTGTTTGACCATGTATGTCGATCACTGAAATATTGAAAGTAAATCTATTTGAATTGTTATAACATTATTTAAATAAACATTAAAATGTGACCATGTACACAAAAACAAACTGTTTTTAAAGTACAGTATACAAATGTTAATACAAAACAGTGCATCTCATGAAAAAAATATAATGTATATATTTTCAATATATATTGTGAAGAATTTTAACAAACTTAAAAAAGATTCCATGTGAGCATAAAACGAATATGGGCTATAATGTAATAGAAAGAGAATGAATTAAATGTTTTAATTGCTCGTTTTATAACTTGGTCTAACCAGTAGATACACACCTCGTTCCTTTCTGGTCACATGTGCACAAGTACACTATCGTGCTTGCGAGAAATAGGCCTATGTCTTTTCATATTCCATAAAGACCCTTTAGTGGCCACTATTTAACCACAATCCCTCTCCTGCACTTAGTCTCTTTCAGTTTTTGTAGGTAATCTTGATTTTGCACCTAGATATTTTGTTAGTTTAATAAAGTATTTAGTTAACTCCATGATGACAAATTAACAACGCGCACTAGCCAGGTGAGTACCCTACACACCGAGAGGCTCATTAGGCTGGGCATGTCCTGACCATGTGAAGTGAGCGCTACTGGAGCCTTCTGGGCCGCTCAAACACCGCTCTGTGCTCTGCGCTCGCGCTCTGCGCTCTGTGCTCTGTTATAACTCTGCTCCTCACTTCGATCCCACTTCACTCACATATTGTGCACCGAAGCCACAAAAAAACAAGCCGCCCCCGCCGCCACCCCCGCCACCCCCGTCACCAACAAAGTACAATTTGGTTAAACTGTATTAATAGAAAAGTACACAGTTATTATTGATGTGTTCTCATAACAATACGTGGGTAACCGTACGTAATGGAATGTCAATGAACACATGATCATGTTCAAGAAACCAGTTGGAGATTCACAAGGAGTCCTGGTGAATGTCCATATTCACTTTTAATGACACACATCAGGAGGCAAAACCGAAGCATCAAGTAATCAAAAACCTTCCTGCATGACACTACAATAGCTACGGCCACACTCTGTAATCAAAACAATAACACAGTACTACTATGTACATCCCCCTTCTCAAACTATGGTTCCTGAACTGTGTAAGCATTGCATCAAACATTTCTGATATTATAACCTTAACTGTAAAATAAATAGTTCAGCATATACAATGTTCAAACAAATCCCCTAAATTTGTATTATCTTATACTAAAAACATGTGCTGCTTATGTTATACTCCATAGCACTTTCCTGGCTCAATAAACAACTGAACAAACAAAATTGTCAAATTCTGACTAAAACATCATACCCAAAGTTAACCTCTTGTTACACTGGACCTGAAGCAAGTACATACATATGGTAGATATTTCTTAAAAGGAATGTAATATTTAATTTGAATAAATGTACACAGTGAATATGGCACAAGATTATATAAAAAAAATGAATAATTATTTTCTGGTTTTATTTTTCTACATCCTCTTTAAAGGAACTATATAGCCATATAGATGTGTCCCCTAGTTGTGTCCACTAGTAGATGACAACATGTCTAAAAAGTTTGAGTGATAAGAGTAAGAGCGAATGAGCTATAGCATCGTGTATAGGTATATTTCCCAAAACAATACAACGTGATGACATTTTCATCAGGATCAGGAGACAGACTACAAATGTCTTTGTTCAAATATGTCTGGCATACTTCGGTTTATATGGAGGATCTTGGTCATTTGTAACATCTGTATTTCATAAGGACGACGATTTTTGACATATCATGGGCATTGCTGACACTTTTCACACGCGTCTTTTGTTCATAAGTTTGGCCCCATGATTCATAAAAAAAGGCTTTAGTTTGTTTCCGGATTCATTCTGTAACATTGCGGTCCTGAAATTGCAATTTTTTATATAACAAGATGGATTTTACTTGGAAAAGCTATGCTCTATGTCATTGCTTGGAAGCTTTGATGACGAAGAATAAAGATTTTCAACTGTAAGTACTATATGTTTTAGTATAATATGTTTTTTTCAATGTGGTTGGCTCTATAGCTAAGCTAAAACACACTACTTGCAGAATTGCTTCGTTTTGATGACATTTATTTATTACTTAAAAATTGCAGTTATGAGCAGTGTTTTTAATCCACCTCCTATTTTATTTGAGGCGCTTGTGTACAAGGCAAAGTCAAAGTCAAAGTTGTTTATTTATCATATACATCGAATAACATACATCATCCTATGTATCATCATACGGGGCGCAGATGGCTCAGTGGGTAGGGAGTCAGACTTGTAGTCAGAAGGTTGCCAGTTCGATTCCCGACTGAGCCAAATGTTGTTGTGTCCTTGGGCAAGACACTTTACCCTAATTGCTCCCAGGTCGTTGCTGTAAATAAGAAATTGTTCTTAGTCAACTTACCTGGTCAAATAAAGGTTAAATTAAAAAAATTAAATGCAGAGAAATTCTTTTGACATGGCACGACACATCTACGCAGTGGGCTTAACATCTATGCAGTGGGCACGTAGCTCACATTAAATGGTTTAATGTTTATGTTTGTTATAGCTATTGTAAAATGGAGAAATTAGCTAGATTTCTGAGATTCTAAGCTTTGTAAAGATGTTAGACAGCTATATATTACCTAAAATTGGACTTGTGTACTGTGATCCTAGTTTATTTTACAGTTTATTAAATGGGGAATTTTGGGGGAAAATACCCTGCCGGCGGTATATTGAACCTTAACAGGTTAATGAGCACTTCATATCCTCACATTTTCTCATGTGGATTTACATGTTCATCTCACATTTAGTTTAGGTACTTTCTGTTTGGCTTAGAGACTCTAACATATCTGCTGGTATATATGAAAGTATTAGACTGAACTATATTTTGTCCTGTGTCTCTGCACATCGCTCCGACAATCTGCTGGGAGTGTTTTCAACATCTGTTGGTATTTTATATTGTCCTCCCGACATCTCTTCAGCATTATAATGGTATTCACCCATTTGTGTTTTGTCCATGTTTGGCTGGGGTGTGTGTTGTGACACTTCTGAATCATGTGTAATTTTGGGTTTCATCTCTGGCAGAATATGTCGTCAGTTGCATCGGTATTCCAGTCCTTCAGACTCTTTTACTATACCTATGATAAAAATAACAGTCCTCTACATGCTTTGTAAGTAGGAAAATCTGCAAAATCGGCAGTGTATGAAATACTTGTTTCCTCACTGTATATCCCCCACATGTTTACTCCACCTCCACCAGCCTGAACTGTTGATAAAAACAGGATGGAATCATGCTTTCATGTTGTTCTAACTCTTTTCTGACTCTACCATCTGAATGGCGCAGCATCCAACAATAGACTAATTTTAGCAACATATAAACATAGACACAGTACCTTTCTATGCAATGAATTATTTTATTAATGACTTACGAGCGCTTTTATTTTTAAACAAAAAATCAGAGTTCATGTTGCTGGCAAAATATACTGTAGTGTTGCCAGGCAAATGGTTCTTGCCTATAGCTTGTGCCGGCACTGTGTATTGTTAAATATATTATAGCTTTATTCACGTTATGTTTAGCTACAATTATTCACTTTATGTAATGCCATTTGGTGGTTCTAGAAAAGTCAAAGATTATGACACCATTGACAGCAGAGAAAAAGAAACGGGCTGGAATGGAGACATGAACTGAGGAATGGACTCATATAATGTATGTAATTTTTATGTTTATTTGTGGGTAGATTTTATTGGAGTTGTTCGATTAATGATATATATGTTTTGTGTAGTTAAGTGTGCGCCACTCCCTGTTCTGCTGTTGCCTGATTGGGTTGATTGAAAGACCGGTCTAATTAGTGATCATTTTCAGCCGGTCTCCTTTCAACCCTATTTAATGGTTGGTAGAGCAGGGAGTGGCGCAGTTCATTAATATATTGTTGCATGGTGGAATGGAGACAGTCCAGGAGCTTCTACTGTATGTGCTATTGTGAAAATTGAGTCCCTCAAGTTTGGAAGTATAGACGTACGCTCTGTGTTTATATTCAGCTCTCAGTGTCTGTGCCTCTATGGAGAACACGTAAGCCATGTAAACATACCCGGTGTGCAGTCGCTTGAGGCACACCCTGCAATTGCCTTATATATGTAAGTCTCCAGAGTCATTATACAATTGACACACAAGCTTTAAGAACCTGCTTGGAAAAGGACAGAGACAATTTGGACCAAAGAGTTACTTCAAAACATCAAACATTTCAGTAACAGAGGCGGATGGAGACCAGCATGAGGAGACACCTTGTGACCAGATATGAGTGACACCGAGACAAGACAGAGTGCAGAGGAGGAGGAGTTAAAAAAAATAGACCATTGGAGGAATCATTGGAAACAGAGATTGTTGTAAAATGTATTTTACAAGACACTGAAATTTAGTAGTCTAAAGAGAATTTCATTACTTGTTACCTTAGAAATTGGACATTGGTTTATGACAATAATGTAGAACTTGTACAAGTTATAGATGGTTGAGAATAATTGGAAAAGTAAAGTTGTTGATTAAAATGTTATGATGTGTTCAGTAATATTACTTTGTACTTAAAATAATCTTGGTATGTCCTTGTCTTCCAGAAGTTGCCTCCTGTGGGATAAATCTTCCTCAAAATGCAAATGAGACATTAGTGAATGGAGCAGACGCCCTTGAATAGGGTTAGGGTTAACCCTGAGCACGGTTGGCATCAAAAATTGCAATGCGACTGGAGGCATGATGACACTCTGATGACATGAGGTTTTCAGCCCATCACCACTTGTCCTCAACAACAGGAAACAGAGACTTTGCATTTGTTACAGATTGTGCACACTATTGAATAAAGACTGATAACAAAGATACATGTACAAGAGAAAGAAAAGAACAGCCACAGGGATTAAAGAAAGTTAGAACTATGAAAGCATTGGCTTGAATCCCAAAGATTGGAACAGGAATAGGACAGATGACAAATTAAATGAGATTGTTTTGGGGACAGATGGGAAATTGCCCGAGTGCTAGGGAAGAAGGGCTAGTTTCATGCTAAATTAAGAGATGTGCATTGAGATTGTAAACTTGTTCTACATGACGTAATGTCAGACAAAGTAATTATTGAATTGTATTGACAATCATTTGACAATGTTAAGATTGATTTAAAAAAAACATATGCAACAGTTGTTTTTACAATATCTTCAACTCCAATGGAGAACAATGGACACTTTTTTAAGTTGGAATTCTATTTATTCTATTTGTCATTTTAAGCGACTTTGTCAAGCCACTCGAGGGGGGAATGTGGTAGTAAATGAAAGAAATCATTGATAATATGTGAAAACAGCTATTCTATATAGTAGTCAATATTGACATGGTGTTTTAATGAAATGAGAATGTATTTGGTTGAAAAATATTCAGAAGCCCCTGAAGAAACGATTATCGCTATTATATGTATAATGTTTTTGAAAAGCCATATCAAGCTAAATAAGATAGGATAATTTATTTTTCAAAACTGAAGTTAGGAATGCCAATTTTAATATAGAAACTGTCTAGAGTTATAGAGAGCTTGCCTTATCTTGTCTTAATGGTGAAAAGGAATGTGTCTGTTTACTAAGGGTAATTTTATAACCCCCCTCGTCCTCTAACCATCAGATAGCCAGATGCCAACAGCAGCGTAGGGAGAGGTATCTTAGAGAGAGCCAGAGAATCTACCTTTTTCAGGCTTTGAATGTAAACATTGACCAACACAAGTTGGGAGGTTAAAAGTTTGGAGCAAATAGATGGGGGTTATTTGGGCACAGTAAGGACAGTTTGAGAATTCAGACATCTGGCACCAGAATATTACCTCCACGATGGAGTTATTTATGAATCACCAGTCAATATTTTGAATGAGCAAGTGAAGTATTTTAAACAAATGTTTTCATTTAAGTCTCCAACATTTCCTCTAACAGAAATTAACTGCAGGGACTTTTTTTCCTGACAATAATATAAGATACATATGATTGTGCTGAGAGATTCATGTGAAGGACAAATTACAGAAGAAGTTCTTGATGCCATCAACTTTCAAGGTCGGGAAAACTCCAGGGCTGGAAGGCATTCCTGTTGACGTGCCAAACCTTTCCTGAGATACTGAAAGAACCATTAATAGTGTGTTTTAATTATTTGTATGTAGATGGTAGACTATCTGACATGCAACAAACAGGCCTGGTCTCATTATTATTAAAACAGGACAAATGCGGAGTATATAAGAATCCAGTACATCTAAAAAAATGGAGGCCTCTGACACTTCACTGTTGTGATTAGGGGTGGTACTGTTCATGAAAAAAACATCCGAACTGTTCGGATCACTTGTCTGGTTCGGAGTATGTGTGCGTCGCACGGTTTGTCGGTCCACTACTAATCTGCACAAACCACTTACTGCCGTTCTGAACACTTTCAACACCTATGTTAAAAGACTTACCAGGAATGACGAGCTGGATGAGTGTAACAATCGCTACATATGGCAGCTGACTGGACAAACGCGTCACGTGGGTCTGGCTGCTCCCGAATTTCAAAACAGACTAATCCCAAGTAAAAAAAAGTACATTTAAATGTACTTGAAATGTATTTTATTTATCCTAAATATACTTCTAATATATTATTTTGGTATGTATATTTTGAAAGTATACTTCAAATATACTTAAATACATTGAATACATACTTATGGTAAAACATAAGTATACTAGAATATAATACTGGAGTATAATTTAAATGTACTTTTTTTACTTGGGATGGCATCTCGTTCTGAATATGATCCAACATGTTTCTGAAAACATTTCATGTGAGAGATAGTCCATACTGTTGCTGAATCTGTCTTAATTTCAAATCAACAATGGTCAGTTTGACGGATTATTGTCCGATTTTGAGAGGTGGCGAATGAGCCGACGTTGGCAGCTTGATAAATGCAAATTATTTCAATTATTAATTCTGTAATATTTCAATCTTCCTGTGCTAAAAAGCTAATACACACTCATTTCTTGTCGATTAAATGAAAAGCTTGTTGAAATCATCAACATCTTCCCTCTGGCTGTATCAAAATCTTACCTAGCTTTCCTCAGAGATGGTCCCAATAATGTGCTTAAAGTCATGTCAAATTCTGTTCGTGCATGAAAAAATGATACAACTGTTTTTTAATACTGTATCCTAAACGGTGGATAATCAAGCTATATATTATATGCTAAAGTATATTTCTGGAGTGTTAAGATAAAAAAAAAGAACTGTACTATGAAAAATGTAGGTCCCCAGGCCTGGTGTTCATTGCAGATTTTGAAAAGGCTTTTGACAAGGTACGATTGGACTTTTTATAAAATAAATGCATGGAATATTTAGATTGGTGGATACGCCACGCCCGGCGATATTTTCCCGTTGCCTGGCAAGGGAGAACATCGCCTGTGATGTGGACGAGGTGACGTGGCCAGACCCCAATCGACGGAGTGATCCCTGACTTGTAATGGGATTTGATTTACTACCTGTACAATGTATCACTGAGGCTTGGTTACAGGAATAAAAACGGTTTAAAAACTACAAATGACAGAAGTGTCTTGAGTAAAGTTGACCAGTGTGTTGTGTCTGTTTGACTGTTTATTGTTCATGTGCATGTGTGTTAACTATCGATCTGAAGAGGGCCTTTTGAAGTCAGAGTGTTAGGTTTTGATTGCAGAATGGCAGTTTTGATTGCAGAATGGCAGTTTTGACATGGCAGTTCAATGTTAATCTTCAAGTGTTGTGTA
>JACXGM010038692.1:0-10770 GCA_016801145.1 Umbra pygmaea
ATTGTGAAATACTCAGACCGGCCTGTCTGGCACCAACAACCATGCCACGCTCAAAATTGCTTAAATCACCTTTCTTTCCCATTCTGACATTCAGTTTGGAGTTCAGGAGATTGTCTTGACCAGGACCACACCACTAAATGCATTGAAGCAACTGCCATGTGATTGGTTGAGTAGATCATTGCATTAAGGAGAAATTGAATGGGTGTTAATAATCCTTTAGGTGAGTGTATAGTAGGTGAACGTAATCATCCCGTGCATGATCTGAACGATTGCTCATTGTTCGATGAGCAGTGTGAAAAGAATCTGTGGCTGGGCGACCTGCCAGAAACAGAAACAGGTGCGCCAGCAGCCCACTCACTCTCTCTCGCCCCCCCCCCCCAGCTATTGGCACATTTGGGTACATTCCAACGCTAAACACTCAGATATACATGGAAACACACAACACACACTCACATATACAGTATCTTAAAGATGTGTGCAGACTTGTTTACTCAACAAACAACTTTGTGTTAGGCAGGAGAAAGTGAGGGGATTTGTACATAGGATATATTCCGTGGGAAGGGCATTCCACTGCCTCATGGCCACTCATGAGGAGGAACTCCCAAACTGGGTTTTACATTGTGGGATGCTACACTCCCCCCTTGTAACACTTTCAGTAGTTTGTGATGTTATTTCAGAGCTGAGTGTTACAAACATTTTCATTGGGGGAGCAGTAGCACTGTATATGAAGGGCAGAAAATGGGGGGAATAAAAATAATACAAAGTAAATTAATCTTCTACACAGTTTGTTTTAACCTTCAAAGAATGTGCCCTATTGGAAACTGATGTTGAAATCCTTACAATTATCAGTTGTTTGGAAATCAGCAAAGCATGACTCATTTCCAAATAGCAAAGCTTCAGCTATCATAAAAAAACAGAAAGATGTCCATCGGGCAAGCTATGGCAGGAAGGAAAGTGGCTGTCATTTCAAAATCAGATCAATATTGTAAGTCACTGTGTGTGAGAAGGATATAAAACAGATGCGATAGATTAATTGATAGCAAATTGTATTTAATATCGAAAAAAATTAAAATAACACTGTGATGGGCAAAATACACTATTTAGTATTACAGACCATAATAAACACTGACATCAAGGGAACAGGCACACACACACACACACACACACACGAAACGTGACACGTTCGTAACAATGGAATTAAATCATTAAAATGATTAGAGTCCAGATAAACTGAAAGGCAGACAATGAGCATGGAACGAGCTTAGCCCGATACTCTATCTGGGGGGACCTAAAGGACATGCTGAATTTTAAAATGGGTAAACACAAACCAAACTAATAAACCACCACTTTCCTTATATGTATAATCACGGGATATACAGTGGGCAAAAAAGTATTGTCAGCCACCAATTGTGCAAGTTCTCCCACTTAAAAAGATGAGAGAGGCCAGTAATTTTCATCATAGGTACACTTCAACTATGCAGAGACAAAATGAGAAAAGAAATCCAGAAAATCACATTGTAGGATTTTTTATGAATTTATTGGTAAATCATGGTGGAAAATAAGTATTTGGTCAATAACAAAAGTTAATCTTAACACTTTGTTATATACCCTTTGTTGGCAATGACAGCGGTCCAACATTTTCTGTAAGTCTTCACAAGGTTTTCACACACTGTTACTGGTATTTTGGCCCATTCCTCCATGCAGATCTCCTCTAGAGCAGTGATGTTTTAGGGCTGTCGCTGGGCAACATGGACTTTCAACTCCCTCCAGAGATCTTCTTTGGGGTTGAGATCTGGTGACTGGCTAGGCCACTCCAGGACCTTGAAATGCTTCTTACGAAGCCACTCCTTAGTTGCCCTGGCTGTGTTTTGGGTCGTTGTCATGCTGGAAGACCCAGCCACGACCCATCTTCAATGCTCTTACTGAGGGAAGGAGGTTGTTGGCCAAAATCATGGTCCCACCCATCCTCCTCTCAATACGGTGCCGTCGTCCTGTCCCCTTTGCAGAAAAGCATCCCCAAAGAATGATGTTTCCACCTCCATGCTGCACAGTTGGGATGGTGTTCTTGGGGTTGTACCCATCTTTCTTCTTCCTCCAAACACAGCGAGCGGATTTTAGACCAGAAAAGCTCTACTTTTGTCTCATCAGACCACATGACCTTCTCTGATCCATCACCTTCCTCATGATCATTGATGCCCCATGAGGTGAGATCTTGCATGGAGCCCCAGACCGAGGGAGATTGACTATCATCTTGAACTTCTTCCGTTTTCTAATATTTGCGCCAACAGTTGTTCCCTTCTCACCAAGCTGCTTGCCTATTGTCCTGTAGTCCATCCCAGCCTTGTGCAGGTCTACAA
Source organism: Umbra pygmaea (assembly GCA_016801145.1). Taxonomy (NCBI): domain Eukaryota; kingdom Metazoa; phylum Chordata; class Actinopteri; order Esociformes; family Umbridae; genus Umbra; species Umbra pygmaea. The sequence continues at coordinate 2,358 of JACXGM010038692.1, forward strand.
TTGTATCCCTGGTATCCTTACACAAGTTCAAACAGGTGCAGTTAATACAGGTACTGAGTTGGAGAACAGGAGGGTTTCTTAAAGAAAAACTAACAGGTCTGTGAGAGCTGGAATTCTTACTGGTTGGTATGTGATCAAATACAACATACCAGTACACACAAAGAGATGTTATAAGCTATCTGTGTTTAACGTTCTTCCACAGGACAGTGCAAACAGATTGTGGCCTAACTGAAGCCACCTATTGATAAAAAAGAGAATTGCACACATGTGAAGAGTGTTTGATTTACAGGGCTGGGATTTAGGCTATCCACTGTCAATGTGACTGATTGCATTTCTGTTTCTTAAATGAGACCAATACGTTACAGCTAAATACTTGTGTTACAACCTACTGATGTTAATATTAAACAATATTAAGCAATGACAAACTTTACAGATTTGATGTTCATTGACCCTGCTGGAAATAAAACATAATTTATTTTATGTTGACTAATTATATGTTGACTGACTTCTATTTTTTTTATTTTATTTAACCTTTATTTAACCAGGTAAGTTGACTAAGAACACTTTCTTATTTACAGCAACGACCTGGGAGCAATTAGGGTAAAGTGTCTTGCCCAAGGACACAACAACATTTGGCTCAGTCGGGAATCGAACTGGCAACCTTCTGACTACAAGTCTGACTCCCTATCCACTGAGCCATCTGCGCCCTAAAACTTCTAGCACAGCTACCAGACCGTGTGCTGACTGAATTCTTATGCTGACGTGGATTTCTTAATTGATAAGATCATCATGAAGGACGACCAATTGCATCAATGATATGAAGGTTTTTCAACCCAGAAGAAACTTGTTGTATTTAATAAACTTGTATATCTGCATCTCACTGAAGAGGAGCATTCACAGAGATTCTTTTTATACCACACAGGGTATAGCTAATGATTTTTGGCATCCTATGGATGCATAGGGGATATGAAACTATACTGTCTCATGTACTGACAGTCCCTGATGGTTGATGTCATGCTACCACCTGCTGAGCTCGACAACAAGGTGGGAGATAGAGATAGGTTATCCATAGGTTTATCTATGGCTGACAGGACAGCAAAGAATATTTATGACTTGCCGCTTCTTTCCATAGTTATTAGACTAGCCACAAATATTATGTTTTATTGAACATCTATAGCTAGATACCTGACTAAGCTACAAGACTGAATGCTAATGTTGACAATGCTAATTTACTGTGGAAATCCATGGGTAGCATTTATTGTAGATAGCACTTAGTGACACCTTGCTGGAAAACTGCTGCATTGCCTATTTTGACCGAGTGTGGCTCGTACATTTTCCATCTGGGACAAAGTGTAGGGAGATTATTAGATGATAGGATTATTATACCATTACAAGTTGAGTTAAGATCTTGTGATTCAGATAAGAGGTTATTACTTTTAAATATTATATTTCTGTAATTAAGAGATACTTTATATTTTTTAGATATGATTATAGATATGATTACTTTAGATTTTCAGATTTTTCCATCCTAACCTTTGGCTAATAAGTTTTTTTCAAATATCTTTAGATTATTCTAACTTTATACTACAAGGGATTTTCAAATTAGAATCTCTTACTTAGATTCTAATCTATTTAGCTACTTTTAGCTTTTATATATTTTACTTAATTATAATTAAAATCTTGTGATTTAGATTTTAATTAGCTATTTTGAAACTAAGATTTTTTTCCTTAAATCATAAAATTGATTTAAAGATAGTATAGATTTCATTTTATGATTAATTCTTGCAACAGGAGATGTTTTAACCATTTTGTGCAAGTTTTGTTTTTACTGAAAAGGAGTCTGAATCCTGCCACAAGTCCTCATCAAAGAGAAGGCGTATCTCATACCTGTTCCAATGAAAGAGTCATCCCAAAGCCAAGCCAGTCTAAATCTACAAGTAGACTGTTTGAGCTCACAGACTAACTGGATGAATGCTGTGGAGGGTTCCAGCTGAGAACACAGAGCATACTGTGTGTAGATGAAAGAGCATCCAAGACTGACCTTATGCCAGTACCAAGTAGAAGGAGATGAACTGAGCCAGTTTCAACAAAGACTTGGAGAGGAACAGTTGATATGACTTTGGACCACACTGAGATACTTTGAAAGGACAGGGAACACATTTCATGTGTCACACCCCAGATTGAATGAAACATCACAGAGATAGACAGTTCTAGTAAGGTTTGAATGGACGGTAGCTAGGGATGAGAACTACGGCAGAGAGAGAGAGAGAGGTTCAACGGACTCTGACAGCAGAAGTTGTGAGTGATTCCAACCTGTGAAGCATCATGAGCGCCAGATGACAAAAGTCAACGGATGACAGTCAACGGACGACAGTCAACCGACGATAGACCAACCCTGGACCATGAGAAACATCATGCAGAAATACCAGAGGGGAGTTACAAAGAATACTAATTTAGAAACATTGTTGTGAATTACTCTGACAAATTTAAGAAGAAAATAAATAGCTTTGAAGAAATAAATAGGGTAAAAAAATACAAAGGTATAATAAAACAGACAAACATATTATAATATACACATAAAATTAAAGATTATAACGGACAATAAATAAATAAGGTAATTATTACAAAGGTGAATAAATAAAGAAGCTAATTAAAAGATATATATATACATTTATGTCTCATTGTATAATTTAATTACTGACTACATTTATTTATTTACTGTATTTTCTGTGCATTTAATCGTATGCTTACTTATTTTTGAGCAATTATATATTTATTTCTTATTTTGGCAGACGTGGTCCTCCATATTGCCAGAGGCATATAGACGGCTCTGGTTTTGGGCAGTCAACATCGCCCTCGTGCGGCAAGTGTTTGCAAACGTCCCGGTCCCTTTATTACCCAGAACACACTACTATTACCCAGAATTCCGCACTTCTCTCTTTCCTTTTTTGCCTGAGTTACCTCCTAGAAGGCAGACATTTACTGAACGGTGAGTGAAATTTTAATCTATAGTCATCTTTGTAAAATAACGATGTAAACGCATATAAATCATCAGTATCGATTAGATATAAAATTCACTATATATTTGTAACTGAATGTTGGAGATTAGTGTCAATAAAACGAGAGGGCTTGACATTGTTATGCCGAAAGACTTCTACGTCTACTGTACTGTACCAACGTGTGATTTTACCAAAGCTCCAGAAACCTGACATTAGCAATAACCAACCACTATAAATCGTTAATGTTTTTATCCACATGATGCAGTTCCTGTAAGGGATTGAATGTGCGTGAACAGTAAAGGGAAGTTGTTCTCCACGCAGCGTGACAGCCTATTACACTGACTCTCTTTTCCGGCTGTTCTAGGCACAATGCCTCTCCTTAGGCCTCTAACACGGCCCAAGATCGTAAAGAAGCGGGTGAAGAGGTTCAAAAGACATCAGTCCGATCGTTATGTTAAAGTAAAGGTATGTTGGAAGTCTACATGTTGTTTTCAAACCTTCATGGATACCACCGGCTGTGCCCATGTTTGGTGCTGGCGGCTCAAGTGTGTTAAGAGTTCTGTTGTTGTTTTGATGCCTGAACATAAATGTAAAATACAATTAGACTTCAAATCATTTTTGTTTGCATTATTGTCTTAGTGTTATTTTAATACACTCACCGGTTACTTTATTAGGTACACCTTACTACTGCCGGTTTAAACCTGTGTGTTGCCTTCAGAACTGCCTTCATTATTAGTTGTATAGCTTGAACAAGTTGCCCGAAACATTCCTCAGACCGTTTCGTCCATTATTGCAACTTTTTTTTACATTAGTTTTACAGACTGAATTAAGACCGGGACATACCCCTTACAATTTATAGTAGACCATTTGGCACAGCTGGGAATTGAACCAGCAACCTTTGGACTACTAGTCTTAACTCTCTAACCCATGAGCCCTCTGGCTGCACATCTGTGATGTGGATCTCTCATTCCACCACATACCAAAAGTGCGATTGAGATCTGGTGACTGTGGAGGCCATTCAATTACAGTGAACATATTGTCATGTTGAGGAAAAATGAGATGTGAGCTTTGTGACATGGTTTTTTTATCTGTGCTGGAAGTAGCCATTAGAAGATGGGTACACCGTGGTCATGAAGGGATGGACGATACTAAGGTAGACTGGTAACAATGCTCAATTGCTACTGAGGCCAGAAGTGTGCCAAGGAAAGGTCCCCTACACCATTAAACCAACAGCACCATTAGCCATTGATACAAGGCAGGATGGATTTATGCTTTTGTGTTTAAGCCAAATTACTGACCCTACTATCTGAATTTCTGACTCATCAGACCAGGCAACATTTTTCCAAGCTTCTATTGTCCAGTGTTGGTGGGCAGAAGAATAGGTTTACCTAAGTGACCGATCAGTGTATATAGATGTTTTAGTATGGTTCAATGTGCTTATTTGGATTGTTAAACATTTTACTACATTTTATTCAGTCATGCTTTATCCAGAGTAACTTGAAGGAATAGAATGTGTTAACTGTATTGATGACATTGAAATGATTGCTTATACATTTACTACCTTACCAGCCTGAGAAGTCAAACTATATTGGTCCTGTGACTGGCCAATATGCTGTCTGCTAACTGTCTCCTCACCCGTTCTTTGTTTTTAGGAAAGCTGGCGTAAGCCACGCGGTATCGACAACAGGGTGCGTCGGCGCTTCAAAGGTCAGATGCTGATGCCTAACATCGGTTATGGCAGCAACAAGAAGACCAAACACATGCTGCCGTGCGGCTTCAGGAAGTTTGTGGTGAACAATGTCAAAGACCTGGAAGTGCTGATGATGAGCAACAAGTAAGATGGCTGGGGTACTCAGTGACTACACAGGGGCGCGCTGTGCTCAGTGACTACACAGGGGCGCGCTGTGCTCAGTGACTACACAGGGGCGCGCTGTGCTCAGTGATGTAAAACGTACAAGGTTGCACATTAATCGATGCCATGACTTCCTATTCTCTGAATGATCTGGGTAACACAAACATATCGGGGTGTCTGTAACATTCTGCCTTCCGATTGCATGTTGACAAACACTTGTGATTGGCTGAAATATTAGTGTGAGGTTATCTGGGCTGAGCTGTCTGTGTGAAGGAGACTTGTTTTTGAGCACAATGATTTAGAGCTGTTTGGGAGGCCCTGCTCTAACTGTATTGATTATGTACACACAAACTGGGTGTTTAAGAGCCAGTAGCTCATGCAGGTGGATGCCTGTCCTCTCCTCAGTTGTGCCGTCCTGCTGGGTTGTCCGTACCCAGGCCAGGTGTTTGTAGAGGGAGGGAGATTACTGCAGTGGAATTACCCATTCCATCCCTAACTCTGACTGTAGTTAGGAGGTGGAAGATAACCTGCGACAATGTGGCCCCATGAAGGACCCCTTCTAGGCTGGCTCCAAATATTGCTCTCCCATTTACATCTCTTGACTTGCTCTTCCACAGGACACATGCTGCGGAGATCGCCCACTGCGTGTCCTCAAAAAAGAGGAAGCTTATTGTGGAGAGAGCTGCTCAGCTGGCCATAAAGATCACCAACCCCAACGCAAGGCTACGCAGCGAGGAACACGAGTAATCTGCCCTTCTGTTTGCCTGTTCAATAAAATATGATCACTTGTAAATTGTTTTTAAGGTCATTTTTTACGTGTTTATTTATTTTGTGTCGCCGCTATTCTGCAGGGGGTAATATTATGCATATCTTAGACCAATGTGCACAGATAATGACTAATAATATAGTCCAGGGATGTGAAACTGCCCCGCCGCATGCGGCCCTGCCCTCCATTAGTGCAGCCAATTTTACATGCTAGAAACAAATGGTTGGTACAATTGGAAACACATTGCATCTATAATTTGGGTTATGTGCTACTTTACAGAAAACAGTACAGGCAGGAAGTGAGTCTGACAAAAGGGGAGGCAGAGTTTTAAAGAATGTATAGAGAAATGTGAAGTGTTTTTTGTATACCACACACTTGGTCACAATAGCTCTCAAGACCTGCACTGTAAAACATTTCTGTGAATAAACAGTAAACGTACTGGTAATGTGTTGCCAGTACTATTTTAATTATTTTATGAACATTCTCTTCAAGACAACAGAAAATACATTGTAAACACAGTAGATGTATGATACAATGTAATACCAGCTCTGTGTTAAAAAGACATTTGCTGTGTTTATAAAGTATTTTCTTTCCTTAAAGGAAATATGGGTAAAATAAAGTACTGGTATTTGTTACCAGTGCATTTTACTGTGTTTTTACCAGAGACTGGTTTTTACGTAACATTTTCTTAGTGTGTGGGGCACGCCACCAGATCATAGTGGTATTCATGTAGCTGTCACTGTAAGACAGTATGCCCCTTTCAGATGCCAAAATATCCCTGTGGCCCTCTGGTATTGAGAATAACATTTGTCGCCCTTATTGAAGTTGCTCATCTCTGATATCCATCGTGTTTAATGATAAATGTATATGAGCACAGCAGCCAAAACAAAATGACACTGAAATCCACTGGTTTTGAAAAGTAATATTTAATCAATAATATCTGAACGAAGGCACTTTAAGCCATGTTAATGTAAGGGCTAACAATGAAAGAGCTACAGACACCTGCACACTGACGTGACAGGTTCTGGTAACAAGTGTCCGTTTCAGAATGTGGTTGGTAGTTAAACGTATCTGGTGCCTGTAAAACGCTGTGTCATTAATTGAAAGAATACAGGTGTTTCATCACAAAACATTTAACTTGTGTCCATGGTGTCCACGGGGCTGGAAAAAACATCACCCTGGATGCTTTCAAAGATTGAAGCCATCTCAGCGTTGGTACGTATCTGGTTGGCGAAGTCGGCCATGGCCGGACTCTTCTCTGCCTGGCTTATGGACAATAGCGCGGCCACTGCCCTCATGGCCGAGCGACGCAGCTCATCCTGTTTCTCAAACTCCTGCTTTACAGACCCTGCCTTCACCTGGGGCAAATGTAGGAATTACACGTCACAATGTCTGGTGCTGCTTTCACCTAGACAAACATGGAGGAATTAACTTCTGCTGGGTCAGCAAGTGCAGTGTGAATATTGAAAGTGGTTGTACAATGCAATCAAATGTACAACATTTCTCTGTTTACACAATGTCACCATGTTCTCCCTAGGGGATCAATTTAATTACATCTGCATTGTAGTATTTTTGCAAATCTTTTCAACAATCAAATAAACACTGGTCATGTGTAGTGTGAACTCTGGTTTAGAGTGTTGAAACGCTGATCACACCTGTGGCATTAGACTACATACCTACCTAGAAATGTCTTAGTTTTTTTCAGGCATTGTTCATTTTAATACATTACAATAAAGTGGAAAAAGATAGAGCAGTGGTCTCCAACCCTAATCCCGGAGATACCATACTGTAATTCAGCCAACCTCAACTGGCGGAACAAGGTCTGGGTCGGGACCCAGAAAAGGGTCTAAAAGGACCAAACAGCTTAAAATGTACAATTCAATACATTGGTTTTGTCAATTCAAAACTGAACTACCCACACACAGCCTCTTTGCTTGTGAAGGTAAGTTTGACTGACTGATCTTTTCGAGTCGGTCAATACAAATAAATCTTTTGTGTCATTTCGGTATTATTCAATAATAAATAAGTTAGAGTTTGAAAAGCCTTTCATGTATTGGAAATGATTTCACACTAAATAATGATGAATTGCATTCATTATTGCAACCTGCATACATTGATCATTTTAAATTTGTCTTTATGCTAGTGTAGCTTGATCTATTTGATCTTTGCAAACATAAAACAGCCATTGGTGTCACCATAAAATTGAACGACTCACACAAAAAGTACTCAGCACTCTGATAGAAAGGTGTCAGAACACAGTGCATTGCAGTTTGTTGCGTATGTGGCTGCTTTTTTGGTGGCAAAAGGGGGACCTACTCCATATTCGGTCATAATGTTATGGCTGAGCGGTGTATAACAACATGTTTCTAAAGTGCAACTATGCTTATTAATAGTTTACCACCTGTAACTTTGCCTTATAGAAAATGTGTGTAGCTGGACCTTCTCAAAATATAGTTTATAGTACCCCATCTGTAGATTTTCACTTCAACTGCCCATAATGTAGCCTTATTCAGCGTATCAATCAGCTTTATTAGAATCAAGTGTGCTGAATGAGGGTTGGAGTGAAAACAATCAAAACAGTAGCTCTCACAGAAACTGACATAGAGGAAGGGGAAACAACTTTCAGACCATTGGAACACTCCAGGCTATGCTAGCTAGTCACCTAGCCTGGCAGTACAGGTTTCTGTGAAGGTTTTCCTACCTTGGTGGCACAGGGCTCTGTGAAGGGTTTCCTACCTGGGTGATACAGGGCTCTGTGAAGGGTTTTCTACCTGGGTGATACAGGGCTCTGTGAAG
>JACXGM010038694.1:0-10772 GCA_016801145.1 Umbra pygmaea
CCCACTGGTAGGTACAGGTCAACAGGGTTCCCATGGCAGCTTTGAGAATCTCCCTGTGTATTATGTAACCCTTCTTAGGGCATTGGCTTAATCGGACCCACCTTGCCAAGCAGGCTCAGGGTCACTGAGGGAGGGGCTGCTCAAGTAGGTTTTGACCATCATGTGACACAAGCAGCCTACAATAGGCCCAAGAGAGTCAAAATGTCCAGTGTCCAGGTTCTTCAGGCTGTCTCTAAAAGAAAGAGACCTCTCTATAGAAGTAAATTATTAATCACTCTTTTAGATGAATATTGGTTTGAAGCCATTCAGTATACTGTGCAATGAATCCATAAAATAAGATAATTTCATAATATTACCATTATCCCTCTGTACAACCTCACAGCCCCCCCATACAGCTCCAGCTCAAAAAACATAGGCCTAGTAGTATAAGGGTAAGCAAGCATCAGACACCACACTCATATCATGGCATTCACAAAGTCGCTTTCACCAGTACCAAACACCTACCATACACCTCAGCTCCCACAGTACAATCCATGTGTTCATTACACTTTAAACATTTTCTATTTGAGTTAATAAATAACGAAAGTTATTGTCCATATCTAGTGTTAACAATTGTTTACCCATCTTACAAGTCCTATATATTCCTTCATTGTTTTTTGTAAGCAATTTTAATATAACCAGGGAGTAGCGTTTTTATCGCGAAAAAGCGGATTGTCAATGTATAGTTTATCAACAACAAGCGCAATGCGTTTACCTTTAATTCTGTTTTCCTTTTGGATCGGATAAAGTACTTTACGTCGTTCGGCAATTATTTTTGGGAATTGATCATTCATACCGATGTTTGAACCTGCAAGTCTTTTCCCCAAGCTTTTAACGTTGATTTTATCCTTAAAATAGGCAAATTTAGCAACGATAGGGCGTTCATATTTTTGGTTTCTTTGTCCAAAACGGTGAACGTGTTCAAACTTGATCATTTCAGCAGTATCGCGTGGGATTTTAAGCGCCGTTTGGAGAAAATCAGCCATGACTTCCTCGATAACTTCGCATTCTTTCTCTTTGATACCTGTGAGTACAATATTATTTCTCATTGATCTAGTTTGTGTCCAGTAATGTCTAGTAATGAATCTTTCAAAAGTTTGTTCTCCTTTTTTAATTCATTGATATCAGTAGCCATGTTGTTAACAGAAATATTTAATTTATTTGTCTCTTTTTCTAACAACGCCGTTTTCTCGTCATTCATTTCAAGACTCGCTTTTAGTGCTTTTATATCCTTACTGACCAGTTCAAGTATGCCCAATTTATCATTTATTGATTTTAATATGTCCAAATCTGCCCTTACTGTTCCCGGAGGTGAAAGTATTATATCGTCCGTGTCTGTCGAAGAATCTCGCTTACGTTTCGTTACGGTTCTCCAGCTTTACTTTCATCCATAGCTGTTTGATGTACGTAATATTTGTCAATAAATCGCTCTATTCTTTTAATTTGTTTCTTGTTATTATCCAGCTTGTTTAGTTATTTTTAATCCCGTAGCTACTGTCATTTTGTCTTTATTTGTTATGTTATATCTATATGTGTGTATGTTATATCTATATGTGTGTGTGTTTTGGTTTAACAGGTCGTATTAGGACCAGACGTCTTCACAAGATAGTAATATGTGACAAAAATGCCCTTATTAGGACCTTTTGCCAGTCCCCATAAGGACAAAGACAATTTCTGACTCAGGGGTAATGTTTAGGGCCAAGGCTACAATTAGGTTTAGGGTTTCAATTCAGGGTACTTTCAGGTTCAGGCATTCCAGGTTAGGTTTAGGGTTAAGTTTAGGCATTAGAGGAAGGTTAAATTTAGGCATAATTGTTATGTTATTGAGGTTAAGGTTAGGTTTAGTGTGAGGTTAAGGTTAGGGTTAGCTTTAAGTAAGGTTTAGGTTAAGGTTATGATTAGGGCTACGGTTAAGGTTAAGGTAAGGTAAAATAGATTTTTATGTTTTCTGGTCCCCACGAGGTTAGCTGTACACGCTGTGCATGTGTGTTTGTTTGAGAGTGTGTGAGAGTGTGTATGTGTCACTCTCCAGCTCTTTGCATGTGGCCCGTCTCATATGTGAGCGGCAGTTGGTGGTTGCCCATTCCTGGCCATCTGAGAAGGGAGCGAGCCCTGGAACAGCTGTGGCTGGACTGGGAGTGCCTTGACAAACAGCCCATTGTGTCCAACCATATCGTGTGGGTGTGTGATGCCATGGAATCAACTGGGATTCACTCTACCATGTCCAAGCTCAGTTACCCTCGGCAAGGCTCAGCCCCAAGGAGGGTTACCATCACCATGGGAAAGAAGCAGTCGCCAGGGTACAGACTGCCGGAGACCCTACCCACCAAAGTGCCACCCTCACCCTGACTGGATGTGTATGTTAATCATTATGGGATGGATCTCGCACAACAAAGACGCCTCAACAGGCTATTGCAGGGATGTGTGATGGTAACACAGGGAGAAATGAGTCACAATGCTTTTCTCTATAGGGGTCAATGGAAGATTAGGTGGAGAGACTAACTCTTTCAAAGTTAAACATTCTGGAACGTATTCACTCTGTGTGTGTGGCTGAATTGAACTCTTTGGAGAATTAAGACTGAAAACGTGTTTGAAACTATTTACCGGTATTTTAGTCCTGGCTGCAACGATATTTGTTTCAAGTGATGGGTGTGTATTTAACCTCAGGCTGGACTGGAGTGTGTGTGGTTCATCAAAATCCTTATCAAAACACACAGTACACACACTACTGTAACACATGGCTGACAGGAAAGAGACAGACAGGATACTCAATAATTTGTAGATTAATCAGTAAAATGTGCGAACTACAGTGATTTAAATATCACTTAAACACTATACAATTAAACACACATGCAGCACCTGGAAAGAAAATGCGAGTAATATACACAGGTGGTTTGCAAACGACTGCTACACGAAACATCAAATAACATCTCACAACGACACAAGGGCAGGGCAATATTTATACAAGACGGGATTACTGTACATGACATAAAATACAGTTGTGACGATAAGGAAGGAACAGTGGCATCAGAAAATTGGTGATGTTGACCGCCGGAGTCACAATGGTCCAGAAGCAGCAGAGGGAGATATTACAACTACACAAACATACATAGTACACATACACCTACAGTACACACAAACATACATTTAGTGTGCACACACATAGACAGTACACACACAAATACAAAATACATAAACATACACAAACTATAAACACTTCGGTGTGGTATTTTTTGTTTTATTTATTTAACCTTTATTTAAGCAGTTGGGGACGTTGAGAACAATTTCTCATTTAAAACGGCGACCTGGCCAAGATAAGGCAAAACGGTTCAAGTACAGACAGTGTTACACACAAATACAAATACACAAGAATTACACAAAGGGTAAAGTAAGGAATAAAGAAAAAAATACAATCAAAATTGAACGAGGTAGGTGTAAGTACATGTACAATTAGTGCAAATAAATCAGAGATTCAGAAGTAGATTGAATTGTATACAGTGACAGGTAAATACAATGAACTAGTTAACACTAGTATGACTGTGCAAATGGTAACAGTGCAAATAACAGTTGGTGAATAATATATTCAAAAAGTATAACACTGCTTAAGTCAGTATATAAAAAGGTGCTTATTTTTGGCAAAATGCTAAGGTAGTGGATCAGATAGGGAGAGGTAGTGTACATGTGAAGGATGGGGGGTCAGCAGGTGCAATGGTTAGACAGAAGTTTGATAATCGTGATTTAAAGGAAGTGATGGGGACAGTGGTCACAAGTTTCAGAGTCTTCTGTAGCTCGTTCCAGTCATTAGCTGCGGCGAACTGGAATTAATTTCGGCCAAGAGAGGTGTGGGCTTTAGGAGTGATCAAGGAGATGTACCTGGATGAGTGCAGATTACGGGAGGGTGAGGCAATGGTGAGGAGTGAGTTCAGGTAAGGGGGGGGTTTCTTAGAATTGAATTGTAAATTAGGTGATACCAGTGGGTCAGGCGCCGAGTGTGTAATGAGGGCCAGTATGTCCAGGCATGTTACAGTACATCAAACAGAAATTATTTTACAGTAATTCAAAGCATGAAAATGTCCTCTTGTAATTTACCGGAATGTTATAAAGAGAGCTTTGAGAGCCTTCCAGTTGGTGCTCATAGCACCCGGCTGACCACCACAGTCTGTTTGAGCATTCACTGTGTCAGCTTGTGGCTGGGAAGCCTTATTGTTGATACATATTGGTCAACCTTGCATGAAATGTCCACAAGGATTTCCTGGGGGGTATTTCAGAATGTGGGTGTAGCGAAAACTCTGCGTTTTTCACACTGTACTGGCTTTTTGAAACTGTAAACTCAGAGTTTCAATCAACTGGCAACCATGGCAGCATACTCTCTGAAGCTAACCTGCTTGCTAGCAGGGGGGTATTCAATCAAGGCATCTCATCCTCAACCGCTTATCTGGGGTCGGGTTGCGGGGGCAGTAGCATGAACAAACGACCCCAAACTCCCCTTTCCCTGGCCAAGTTAACCAGTACTGACTGGGGGATCCCGAGGTGTTCCGAGGCCAGTGTGGAGATATAATCTGGGTCTTCCCCGAGCTGGACATGCCTGGAACAACTTTCTAGGGAGGCACCCAGGGGGCATCCTTACGAGATGCCCGAACCATCTCAACTGGCTACTTTCTATGCGAAGGAGCAGCGGCTCTACTCAGAATTCCTCTTGGATGACTAAGCTTCTCACCATATCTCTAAGGGAGACGCCAGCCACCTTACTGAGAACCATTTTGGCCGCTTGTACACGTGATCTTGTTCTTTCAGTCATGACCCAGCCTTCATGACAATTGGTGATGGTAGGAACGAAGATTGACCGGTAGATCGAGAGCTTTGCCTTCTGGCTCAGCTCTCTTTGTCACAATGGTGCGGTAAAGTGAATGCAATACCGCCCCAGCTGCTCCGATTCTCTGACCAATCTAATGCTCCATTGTCCCCTCACTCACGAACAAGACCCAGAGGTACTTAAACTCTTTCACTTGGGACAAGGACTCATTCCCTACCTGGAGTATGCAATCTACCGGTTTCCTGCTGAGAGTCATGGCCTGAGATTTAGAGGTGCTAATCCTCATCCCAGCCACTTCACACTCAGCTGTAAACTAATCCAGTGAGTGATGAAGGTCTCAGGCCGTTGATGCCATCAGGAGCATGTCATCTGCAAAAAGCAGTGATGAGATCCTCAGCCCACTGAACTACAACCCATCCCCACCATGACTTCGCCTCAATATCATGTCCATGAATATCACAAACTGGATAGGTGACAAAGCGCAGCCCTGGCAGAGGCCAACCCCCACCTGGGACGAATTCAATTTACTTCCGAAAACCCGGACATAGCTCTTGTTTTGAGCGTACAGAGATTGGATGGCGCTGAGCAGAGACTCCCTCACCCCATACTCCTGCAGCACCTCCCACATTATCTCTCGTGGTACCCAGTCATATACCTCCTCCAGATCCACAAAACACATGTAGACTGGATGGACTTGAGCCCCTGCCCTTTTCCCCTCAGACTCAAAAGTGGCCGCTTGCCTGGTGTTATTTTTTGTAATTTTTAAAATACTTTAATACTATAAGATTGGATACCATTCACATACCCTATATTTATGCCCCCCCTCCACCTCCTCTGAGAAATTTGTTGGTTTGTTCCAGCTTTACCTTCAGTACATGGAAGATAAAAATGATTCTCACACTGATATGGTCAGTTGAGCTAGTCTCATGGCCAAAATAGCTTGTTGTCTACTGGTTAGTTCAACCTTTAACAGTCTTACCATTGTCCAGCAGCCCAAATGACTCCACTTACGAGTGAATGCCAACAATTAAGCCAGAACGTCAAGGAGCTGGAGGGGAGAATATCTATACTACACCAGATGAAGGACGATGAGACGCTGCTGGAATCTATGGTAAATAAATCCACCTCCAGAGTCAGGGTGAAAGACATCCCTACTACTGGTGAGCAGCAGGTATCTGTGAGGCTTCCAGCAGCCATCATGGAGGAGTCCTGGTCCAGCTTGGGGACTAAACCTAAATGCCAGGCCTGCTCTACTCCGTTGGTACTCCCTCCCGATCCCTGGTTAGCCGTTGGAAAATCTAAATTTTGCGTTAAGCATAATCCTTCCGTGACCAAGGAGTTGCAATTAAAAAACAGGTTTTCGCGTCCTGGAATTTACCCAACACCCACAGCAGATCTTGTGGACCACACTTGAAACATCCTGGTGGGCAGTCCTTACACCAGGAAGAAAGCGGCATTCAACATCACTAAATGCACCATGCTAGGCCGGCACCTGTAGCAGATAGGCCGAACCTGCTCCATGATCCGAGATGTCTGTGTCCGAAAAGCAGAGACTTACTGTTTCCCTGGTGCCAGGATCTTAGATCTTAATGCTTTGCTTCCAACGCTTTTTAATGAGTTCTCCACTGCCAGCGCTGTTATTGTTCACGTGGGATCAAACGAACTCAGGCAGTCAGAGAAAAGCAGAGAGGAGTTTCAGACACAACACAGGAATCTGGTTTTATTTGCATAATTTCCGGCCAACTTCAATCACCGTGCTTTGGAGACAGTGATTTTAGTCGTATTCGCTAGCTCCATACCTGGTTTAAGGGTTATTGTTGCTCCAGCGGAATTTAGTTTGTGGACAACTTTACAGCTTTCCTTGACCAACCAAATCCTTTCCTATGTGACAATCTACACCCAAACAGGTATGGAGCCAGGATCCGATCATCAAATATCCCTAGCACTAGCCTCAGCTAGTGCATGTGATGCCTGACGTAATGTTTCCTTAGAGGACGGTACTAGAGACTGGTCGTTCCCATACCTGGAACACTATACTCAGACTGTTGTTTTGCACATTCCACCTCTGGTTTCCATAAGAATGGGTAAGTCCTCATTAAAGTGTATTCACAAGACTAATGGTGTAGTTAAACAAAACCTAATTTTGAAAATGTCAGTAGAACTACAGTCTGTGATAAAGAACCACATGTTTTTAAAAAGCAATGGTTTTATCCACCTAAATATAAGGAGCTTAATGCCAAAACTTGTTTTTGTAAATTCCTTATTGACCAGAATAACCCTAAAAATAAGATAATGAGGATATCAAAAAGTATTGGATGCAGATATTGCACTGAAGTAAAATCCTTATTGACCAGAATAACCCTAAAAATAAGATAATATGAGGATATCTAAAAAGTATTGGATGCAGATATTGCACTGAATGGTTGTAATATCTTCAGATCAAATAGAGTTGGAAAAAGGAGGGGGTATGGCAATCTTTGCCAAAGTCCACCTATCTGTTTCGTTGCTAAAAATTACGTTCTGTACCAAAGGAATTAGATTTTTTAGCCTTAAGTTTTAAGTTAGGTATCACTTGTAAAATTACAGTGATTGGTGTATATCGCTAGCCTGGAAATCCAGAGTTCTCGCGAGAGCACAATTTGAATTTGCTCAGCAAGTTACTCTGGCACAGAGTAATGCTGCTCATTAACTATGCCCTTGTAGCTGAGCTGCACCAATCACATTGGTGTATCTGATATAGGCAGGCCAAAGGCGTGTTAAACAGATGAAGACAGCTCTGCGAGTGCGACCTCAAGTCATTAGTAAACATTGTAAGATCGCTATGGATCTACACCAGTTGTTTGAAACTGCTTTGGATGCTACAATGAGTTAGAATTGGCTTTTTGTCTAAAAGAGGAACAGAAGACGGTGCTCGAATCGTTACTTTTTAAGAAGGACTGTTTTGCTGTTTTGTAGACCGGATACGGCAAGGGTTTAATCTACCAGTTATAGGGTTAGTGAAAACCCACTGGTGATTGGTCGTAGTGTTATTCAATTGCGGACAGTGAGATTTTCAAATGCACACTTGGTGCCGCCCCTCGAGTTGAGTCATTTACATTACTCGATCCCAGACCCTAAATCAATTAGGATTTGGGTCTGGATTTTTACAGGCTAGTATATCGCCCTCCCTCTTCAAAGAAAGGTTTGATAACCCAATTAACTGACCTACTATTATCCTATATGTCATCTGAAGTGATTGTCCTGGGAGACTTTAATCTTGATTGGTTAACTCATGAATTGGACCAAATTAAGGAACTGTGTGTTGGTCTAAACCTCAAGTCTCAGCTAATTACTAATCCAACACGGGCTAATCTAGGGATTTTTCTAGGTCTACTGTTATCTGGGGCGGCGGCAGGGTATGGGTTGGTTGGGCTAAAGCCCTTCCAAGAATCATCGTTGCCCCACCTTAGCCCCACCATGGAATATCATGTGCTGACTTAGTTGGGGTTTTATGTGGTTTCGGTGCAGAGTATGTGAGCAGAGCGGAGTGGAAGCAATGTTTGAGTGGCCCATAAGGCTCTCGCTCAAAATTGCTCCAGTTCCGCTCCAGTAGCACTCACTTCACATACCGTATTCAGGACAGCCTAATGAGCCTCTACGTGTTTAGGTTACTTGGCTAGTGCGCGTTGTTAATGTGTCATCATGGAGTTCCCTAAATAGTAATAAACTAACAAAACATACAGGTGCAAAATCAAGATTATCTACAAAAATGAAAGGTGAGGTTATATAGTGGTCACGATTAAAGAGTCTTATGGAATATGAAAAGACCTGCCCATCTCTCGCAAGCACGATAATGTACTGCGTGCACACGCGAACAGAAAGAATCAAGGTGCGTATCTATTGGTTAGACCAAGTTATAAAACCAGCAATTAAAACATACAGGGCCGAAATTACTAACACTACCGCAGTTTGCGCTGCATCTGTTTATGCGAGTTAGGTAATAGCGCACGCTATGCTTCCACATTTAGCGTAGTATTTATCAAACCCGATACCCATTTCGCAATCAGCGCATACTCCGCCCTCCATTAGCGCGCCTCTAAAATAGAAAACAATGGGCCCATATGTATCTATCATGGATCTCCCTAATGGAAAAAGAAAGCGCAAGCTTAAATTTAGTGAAGAAGAAATTAACATCTTAGTGCATGAAGTAACAGCAAACCTAGATTTATATTACAGGGCAGAAAATCCACACCCTCGGCAATTTGGATTGCCATAACAAGTTAAATCAACTCGTTATCATCTACACGGAGAGAAGTGGAGGAGGTAAAAAGAGGAGAACCAGTTCAGGTCCACCAGAAATAGACACGCTAACTAGGTGGTGCAGCAAATATACGTTGCCGAACAAGTGGAAGGTGTGGACGGCATAGATACTGCTGAGATCTCTGTAGAGAATGAAGGTATGCGTGGTTTGTAATGACACTGTTGTGTTGGTGTTTGGCATATATGCATATGTTGAGCCTATATCATTGATATGTAATGCTTATCAAAAATGGAACAGATGGAGGCATTTGTCTTTTTTTGTGCCAAGTGTATTTGATGCTATGTTTGAAACACTGCCGCCATTGATGTAGCTATATTTGAACACACAGGAAAACGTGGTTGCTGGTTTAGACCTGCTTTTAAGAGGCGGAAAATTCCCCCCGCAGAATAGAGGCGCGCTTTTACTGGCAGTCTTTGTAAATACCACGGAATATATAATTAGGCGCACTTTACGTGTATCCTCCCACGTTTTTGGGTGGAACTCCCACTTTCCCCATGACCCTCCCACAAACGCATACTGAAAGCGCAACTTGTCTCTTGTCGCTCATGTGGAAGGCAATCTGCGATTTTACCCAAGTGCGCCTGGTTTGTAAATAGCCCGCATCGGTTACGTCCGTCTTTGCGACCAATTAGCGCCTGGAAACAGGCGCAAACAGCTTGATAAATCTAGCACTTAGTTCATTCACTGTATTACATTATAGCCTATTTTCGTTTTATGCCCTCATGGAATCTTTTTTAAGTTTGTTAACATTTTAATTTATCTTCACAATATATATAGAAAATACATAGAGAATATTTGTTAAATGAGATTGCACTGTTTTGTATTAACAGTTGTATAATGTAGTTGTTGTATACAGTTATATAACTGTTAGTTTTCTCACTCTGTTAACTATCGCAGCTTGCGCTCTCGCTCTCTCTCTCTCCGTTGATAGTTTCTGTGGGTCTGTCTGTCTGTCTGTCTGTCTGTCTGTCTGTCTGTCTGTCTGTCTGTCTGTCTGTCTGTCTGTCTGTCTGTCTGTCTGTCTGTCTGTCTGTCTGTCTGTCTGTCTGTCTGTCTGTCTGTCTGTCTGTCTGTTCACTATAACGGAACATTGCACTGGCAGTTCTATTCTTTGGAAAAGGTTAGGCTACAACATAGAACAGAGAAGATGAAATTGGTATCTCATCCTATTGGCTAGAATCAATCTAAAAAACTAAGCCTTTATTTTTTAGAACGATCTGCTCATCCCTATTGGGTGTGTTTGCCAGACAAAATTAACGAGTTGAAATAGCGCAAATAGACTATTGCCTAAACTCAGTAGTAGTGACTTTCCACATCTGTTGCTCTAGATGTAATTTGCGTGTGAAAAAAGAAGTCAGTCCGGCGTGGTATTTCTAGCTACTGGGAATGATGTTATGCTCTATTCTATTGTGCATGTATTCACATTGAAATTCAGAAATTGTGTACTGCCTCTAGGTATTAGTGACCGTTGCCCTATTGTATGCATCAGAGGTGTACTGCCTCTAGGTATTAGTGACCGTTGCCCTATTGTATGCATCAGAGGTGTACTGCCTCTAGGTATTAGTGACCGTTGCCCTATTGTATGCATCAGAGGTGTACTGCCTCTAGGTATTAGTGACC
>JACXGM010038695.1:0-10770 GCA_016801145.1 Umbra pygmaea
AAGTTGAGAGACGCAAGACCCAACACTCTGGATGAGCTTAAGGCCGCTATCGAAGCATCCTGGGCCTCCATCACACCTCAGCAGTGCCACAGGCTGATTGCCTCCATGCCACGCCGCATTGAAGCAGTCATTTCTGCAAAAGGATTCCCGACCAAGTATTGAGTGCATAATTGAACATAATTATTTGAAGGTTGACTTTGTCTTTTTTTTGTATTACAAACACTTCTTTTATTGGTCAGAGGAAATATGCTAATTCTTTGAGATAGGAATTTTGGGTTTTCATGAGCTGTATGCCAAAATCATCAGTATTAAAACAATAAATGACCTGAAATATTGCAGTTGGTGTGCAATGAATCTAAAATATATGAAAGTTGAATTTTTATCATTACATTATAAATGTAAAAAAAAAGGGGGCGCAGTGGCTCAGTGGGTCAAGTAGGTTGTTCAGCAATCGGAAGGTTGGTGGTTCGATCCCCGGGTCCTCCTGACGGGTGTCCATGAGCAAGACACCTAACCCCAGCTGCTCCCGACGAGCTGGCTGGCGCCTTGCATGGCTGACACCGCCGTCGGTGTATGAATGTGTGAATGAATGGGTGAGTGTGAGGCAATGTAAAGCGCTTTGGTGGCCATTGTTGGTCAGAAAAAGCGCTATATAAATGCAGTCCATTTACCATTTATGGAAAATAATGAACTTTATCACAATATGCTAATTTCTTAGTGTAATCAGGTTCTTCCTCATTTATAGAGGCACAGGCCAGTATTCCTTCTATACAAAAATACTTGATTGTAGCCTATACAAGTCGATAATATACAAACACTTAACAGTCTGGATTGCTACATAAACAATTTTGGCTAAGCTAAAACAGTGACATAGGCCAAATCCAATGTCCCACATGTCCACAGTCTACACAAAGCTGTTTCCCGTCCAGGTTTGCCAACTCAAAACCCCAGGTAGCAGTACATGTGTTGCGAGCTGCTCACACCACCCCAGCCGACTGCACAAACAAAACGGTATAACCAGCTCCCACCAAATCACTCTCTTAAAACCACCTGGTGGTAGCTTGGTTACAGTTATATGACGCCATTGACGGAAGACAAAATGAAAAGTCCTGTGTCTTCGAATTATATTACACATTTTTCTGGGTTTGAAAGTTGGTGGAAACATTTAGGATAATGTAAGTACACAACTAAGAAATATATATAATATAGGTATAGTGATGTTTGCTTTTTTTATACAAAGTATGTATTTTGTTATTGTTTTGGAAAACTACATATTGTACCTTTAAGCTCTAAATGTGCTATTTCCGATTTAAGGAATTTCTACTAAATCCTTAGTAAACATTTTGTTAAAAATAAAGGTTGTAGAAGTTTGCCAGGCATTTATAGAATAAATTAGACTTGGTGTGATGTGTCTCTGTCAATCACAGAAAAAGTTATATATTTTCAAAGCTATTTGCGAATATCAGTTGAATGTCTGATGAATGTCTGTTAAATGTCTGATGAATGGGAAGGTGGGAATATAAAACCAATTTTACCTCCATTGCATACGGAAAATATTCACAGCGCTTCACTTTTTCCACATTGTTGTTACACCCATACTCAGAAATGTATGAAATTCATTATTCGCCTCTACAAACAATACCCCATAATGACAATGTGAAAGAAGTGTGTTTGAAATCTTAGCAAATGTATTAAAAATGAAAAAAAGCACATGTACATAAGTATTCATAGCCTTTGCTATGATGCTTAAAATTGAGCTCAGGTGAATCCTGTTTCCACTGATCATCCTTAAGATGTTTCCACAACCTGATTGGAGTCCACCTGTGGTAAATGTAGTTGATTGGACATTATCTGGAAATGCACATGCCTGTCTATACAGTATAAGGTCCCACAGTTAACAGTGCATGTCAGAGCACAAACCCAAGCCATAAAGTCCAAGGAATTGTATGTAGACCTCAGAGACAGGATTGTATTGAGGCACAGATCTGGGGAAGGGTACAGAAAAATATATGTAGCATTGAAGGTCCCAATGAGCACAGTGGCCTCCATCATCCATAATGGAAGAAGTTTGGAACAACCAGGACTCTTCCTAGATGCTCCAGCATTTCTGTGGAGAGAGGAGGACCTTCCAGAAGAGCAACCATCTCTGTAGCACTCCACCAATCAGGCCAGTAGGGTAGAGTGGCCAGATGGAAACCACTCCTCGGTAAAAGGCATATGAGAGCCAGCTTGGAGTTTGCCAAAAGGCACCTAAAGGGCTCCCAGACCATGAGAAACAAAATCCTCTGGTTTGTCCTTTCTTGTGTTTCAGGACAAAGGAACATTTCACAGGTCACAAAGAGTCCTGTTTTGTCTGCTTGCTATGAATCATGTATCTTGGTTTTTAGTGTCTCAATATTTTACAACAATAGTATATAATCATACTATATTCATGCTGTATATAAGACATTTGGCAGAATAAGACACAATGCCACTTCAATGGTTGCTATTTATTATAAGATTTGATTGTGTGTCTTTGACGCCTTTGTTTTATTGCTGTAACTCAAGCATGCTTTTTATAACTATGTTTAAACAGTCACTAAGTGTGTGTTGTCAAGTATTAAAGACCTATGAAGCTCTCTAGTCTTGCTCTTTATTCCACAATTTAACAGTGTTGTAGTGTAGTTTATTGTACTGTAATAGTATTGAACAATGTCTCTTCCACAGTGAAAACAGGATGAAGAGGAGGAGTAGAAATCCTGGGCTGGACTTAGGGCGGGTCACGCTGCCCCCTTGACTGGCCAGTCATGAAGAGATTACACATCCGGTGTGGATGCCGTACCGTTGCTGCCTACTGTCGGTACCAGGCCGATGCATATAGTGTTTCCATGTCGGGCCAACAGGGGGTGTCGTGTGCAGAACCAGTGCTGCAGAAATGCAGTGACCTCGAACATCTGACCAAAGTACAGACAACAAAAGCAATCCATACAAAGCCAAAACTAATTCTCACTTACCTTTTTACATTTGGCTTCTGGTGGTCTGCATGCTTGGTTAAGTGAGCCAGAGGGAGGGGCCTGCTGATACTCAATCCCATAATAATTCGATAACGAGGCTGTACGCATAATTTCCTGTTAATACCCATAAAACTGAAAATAAAAACTGCAAAGACATGGAATTTTAATGTTGTGTCTTGGTGTTTCTGTGTTTAAAATAACCCCACCAGATTTTCATTTAGGCTTTTAACTGGGCCATTTTAGGACATTTGGTTTCTGTTTTAAACCACTCCATAGCAGGGATAATGAGCAGTGCGTACCAGAGGTACGTGCCCCCTCAGATTTTTGAGCAAAGTGGATTTTCTTTTTAATATCTGTATTTGTGGGCACATGTTTGCATGTGTTGTGCACACTGTGCCCCCTTAAATAAAATAGGTGCATGACGCTTCTGCCACATACTGAAGCTTTTGCCTTAAACCAAAGAGTAACATTTTCTCAACTGACCAGAGAAACCTTTTTTTGCATCTTTCCTGTGTCTCATACATACCTTCAAATCCAATGTGATGGATTTATAGAAATGGCTGTCTGTATACCACTGTTCCATACACCTTTCCAAAAGGGATATTTGGCGTTCCCCAGAGTAGTACACTTTATGGTTCCTGGGTGGACTCTTCTTGGTTCCATGTTTTAACTGTTTTGGGTTCCATGTATAATCTTTGGAAAGTTTTATACAGTACCGGTATATGGAACCAACTATGGTTCATCAAAGGGTTATACTATGGGGACAGGTAAAGAACCCTTTTAGGTTCCATGAGCGTCTGTTCTAACTGTGTAAAGCCCAGCTTTGTGGAATGCCCAGATAATATTTGCCATATCAAATGTTACTTTTGCCACTAATGGAGAATGCTTGTCCTCTTACATTGTTTAAGCTAGGAAAGTTATTCAAATTTCAGAATGTCATGATGGTCAGGGCCAGTGTGTATGATGATGTGAGTTATTCAGCTCTAAAAGCAGAGTAGTGAGCTGACACTAACAGTACTATTTTGACCTATGGTTCATTATGAAGGTCTGTGGCAGTAAGCAAAACACTATGTCTGTATTACCTCACATTTAGTCTTGTACATCATTCGTTAGGTATAATAAAACTTACCATAACTTTTAGTATAAACATCAATGGAGGCTATTGAACCTTACTTGAGGGGGATAGGCTCAAATTAATGTATGGACTGGATTAAATGGAATGGACTTAAACACATTAAACCCAGTGTGAGATGCTGTTCGATTTACTCCACTACAAACATTAATATGAGCCCATCCTCCTCAATTAAGTTTCACCAGCCTCCAATGATAAGCATCTACAGTATCTACATGTAATAAGAACAGTAATTGGGGAGTAGTGTAGTACAACTACTTAATTAGCAGTTAATACTTACATTTGATTTGATGTGGTGAGTATAGGCTTGTTTGTTTATGGGGATCTATGGGCCACAGCACGTATAACAAAATGTTTCGGTTGAGGATAACAGTCAAGCAGACCACCTTAATCCTGTGAAAGCAGGGTGATTTCAGAAGTATTTTGAATACTGTATCTGTGTTATGTCTTAATCATTGTAACTATAACAGGAGTTTGCGTAATTACTAAATGTTGATGACCTTTAAATCCCTGAGGTCAACCTGTCTTGAGTCAGTTCTTGTTTGTGACAATCTTCTGAATTCCCGATGCATTCAAGCATTGCGTTGAAGTAAGTTTACAATACGTTAGAACTGTGATGAACCAATGGCTACAGTGAGTGGCTTCTTGACACTTAGTTTGACTGTTAACTATACGTTTGGTCTTTTTTTATAAAATGAAGTATAAATTAATATTCAAGACCCACTAGATGTCGCTATATACCATTTATCCCATGTTCCTGAAGAGGTTTCTAAACAAACAAAAACAAAATGTTCTTACCATTGTAATACAATTGCATACAATATTATTATAAAACTGCATTTCTTGTATATAAAATCTGAAAAGCGACGTGTATGTGATAATGTTTCCTTATACAATTCAGTGATGTGTTTCACACAGAAGCACAGCCTAATGTATAATTTATATTAAAGGAAGTCCAGTGTGTGCCCACCATACAGTATATAAAAGGTGCCCACTGACAAACACTGAGGAAGCACAGTTGTGCTCATTGCAATTCCTGTTTAAATTGAAAAATAATCACTGCCTATGTCACAGCTAAACTGCTTTTTCAGATTTTTTTAAATACTATGAAATACATGTTCTACATCTTTTGGAAGCTTGTCACTAAAAGAGTAGTTGTTATCACTCAGCGAAATTATACACTGTGTACTGTTCATACCACACAACAACACGCTCAAATTATTTAGCATTAGCAATAACTAGTCAAAGCTTTTATTTTGAAGGCAAAATACAAAAAAACTGAAATCCTATTGCTGTCGAGCATAGATGTATCTTTCGACTCAAGAGTCGCTAATGATCATCCTACACGAAGAAGCAGTACTATGAAAGATCCCATCTGCTGTTTGAAACCAACCATCAGTCTCAATGGAGTCTTTTATCAACTTCACAAATCAAAGTCAAGGAAGGGATCGTATTTTTAGGTATGTCATTGGTCTTGAGTAAGTTAGCAATTTATATTGCTAAATTTGTTTAGCATAAGCAAGTTGCTTGTACCTAGCTATGTTAATAATTAACGTTCGCTAACTAGCTACTTTACTACTGTAGCTGTCTAACTTATACAACAACGTTTGGGCATATAATGCCAACTTTAATTGCTAACTTAACTAATTCCACTATTATCAGTTCCAGATATTCTGTCCCCAATAGCTAGTAGCTAGCTAATTCTAATGTTATTAGTTAATGTTCTCTGGCTACAGCAAAATATTGACTAACATCTCACTAACCAATCACACGTGTTTTTGTCCTTTTCAGTCTAAAGGTCCTTCTTACCGAGATTGGTAGTCATGGCTTATATTTCTGTTTCAGGACAACCCAATATGCATGTGTCTTGTCAAAGTATTTGCTTCGCAACAGTTCAGCAAGGAAAGAACTTGTTGTCAAACTGCAGAGTCTGGAGTCTAACATGAGTTCGGGAAGGAAATGTGAGTTGGTAGAAAACATCCTTTAACACAAAAATGTGTAGCTTACTACCCCCCAATGGACATAGTGTTGCGCAATAAATTTTACTTCTGTAAAGCACTTTGGTCAGCCTAGTGGCTGTTGTAAACGTGATATAGACATAAAATGAACTTGACCTTGAAATGTTCACACTGTAGCACTAATTCCAAAATAATTATCAATTTCATTCAAATGTAAGCTCCTTTGATTCCCCCAAATGATTGACATTTCAAAATGGAATTTCTGTTTTACAGAAACTTCAGTTTATTATTTTAGTTCAGAAAATTAACATGGCATAGACAAAATTAATTAAACCTATGACATATACACATTGTTGCACATACTTTGGATAAGAAAACCACAGGTAAACAGTTCTTGTAACCATCAGTAAGTTTCCTGAACATATACTGCCAACTTGGTCTACTCATCAGCTGCGAACTCCTGCACTTGTAATGTCTGAGGTGTGCCATCATACAACTGGTGACATCAGCCCTTGCCATATATTTTCAATGGGAATAAAGTTGTCATTGTTGGACTCTCTGTGGATAATTAGATTGAAACCTGTTGTCTTTACAAGCAAGTATATGGACACATTCTTTATGTAAATGAACTCTTGTTTTTTAGTCCTATTTGTCCTTTGTCAATATTAAGTGCAAAGCAGTAGTACTTCTACACTTTTAGAACACCAGTAAGTTTATTGTACTTTCAGCATGTATTGCTGATTTACTGTATCTTTAAAACTCCAGATGTGAGGCAGAGTATGAAACAATTAGCTGAATGAAACATGTTAAATTCTTTTGGTTTTACTCCCCAATTAAATCAAAACTACAAATCGGAAATATGTATGTTTTATATGAGAGAAAAAAACAAAAATGAATAGTACAATACCTATTAATTTACCCATCTATTATTAACAAGATGCATTTTAAAGTTCAGAGAAAAGCTTTTTTCTATGCTATTCAAATATAACACCAACAAATAAGAGAGTGCCATGCATACTGTCTATTTTGCATGGTGGCCTACATTTTGAATTTGTCGCGAATGGAAACATGCCAAGTCACGTTTACATAAGCAGTTATTCAACGCAAGCCAGAGGTCATATAGGATGGCTGTAGGTCTATTCCTGGAAAGTAACTCTGCTGACATCCTATTTGAGTTAATGGTGTATCTACATTATGGCTGAGTTCTGTCTTTGTGTTTCAGTGCTTAGACTGGGCAACACTGTGAATTCCATTGATGCTGCCAAGCGGACTTTGCAGCTGTCTGACCCTGTGCTGCGCCTCTGCCTTACTATGGCCAACCTCAGCCGTGCCCTGTACTTTACCTGTGACAGTCTGCTCTGGGCCACAAATGTTGGCCTTGTCCATGGTGTCGACAAGGAGCGTTGGAGCTTAAATGCCTCTCGTTGCTACTTCCTGTCCCTGGTTATGAGTCTGACAAGAGATGTGTACACGATCACTCAGCTCATGGTTCAGAGAACCAGAGATAGGCAGTTTCAACATAAGATCGATCAGCACCTTAACGAAAGCCCCGATGTGGCTACCGTTATTCTTCCTCAACTTGATGCCTTTGTCTACCTGCTCATTGAGAGTCTTAAAAGCCATCCTTCAGTTGCTCTCGACACATTGAAAAACATTTGTGATCTTTTCATTCCACTGGACAGACTGGGTTTGTACCGATCAAACCCAGGAGTAGTGGGCTTTTGTGGGCTGATCTCCTCTATCTTAGGGATAGTGTCAGTCTTGCAACCTGGTTTAAAAATAAAACCATAACCAGCAGTTAAAGGGACCTTTTTTAGGGTACGTTTTGAATACCACCAATAGAGTTATTTAAAGACATCCCCATGCAGTGCAGTTGGTAGATGCTGGTACTAATATTTATTTTCAAACACTGATAAGCAGGATTTCGATAGGGGGTCACTACTTAATTAATGTTATATCAGCAGAAGCTGCATGTTGACAATTTACTAATGAGCAACACTTTCACATAGTTTAGTAGTTAAGAGCTTAAAGGGTGTGGAGACTTTGATTTTGAAATAATTTTATTATGTTAATCACTAATAGTGGGTGGAATATTGTACATTGAGAGTGATCTCTAAATATACACATTATAAATGTACTGTTGCAGAAGTTTAATAAGTGCTATCTTAAGAAATAGTTAGAGCTCAAGTTAATCTAGAGAATATTGTATAATATAAAAAATCCTATTTTGATGTTATTGTTGTTAATTTGCTTGTGCTCATTATTGTTGGAGAGGGATTGTGTAATAAATGTATCCACACGATATGCTCCACCCCCCACTATAATGTTCAAGAGATACTTTTTGTGGAAAAACAGTTTTGTGGAAACCTCACCACTGTCACTGATGAGCCTGCATGACATGAACAAAAGCATTAATTCAACAATCAATCCCATTGGATGAACTATCTGGATGCCCATCTAGCCCCTATTGAATTTCCACATAAGTGGTTTTCCACAAAAGGTATCTCTTTACATTACATTGGTTGGATGAATGGCACAATCCCTCTCCAAATATAATGAGCACAAGCCAATTAACAACAATAACATCAACATTTGAATATTTATATTATATTAAGTTCTCTACTTTAACTTATTCTCTAACCATTTCTCAGTGTGCTCTACCTTTATTTTGAAGTCAACATGAAAATCAGAATTCGTATTGTTGCAGCCAAATGTGTCTTGTGAGTTAAACAATGACTTGGTCCCACCTCTGACTACTGGGTCCTCAGGATTCCAAGGCCACTGTTGAAATCGATTGTAAGTTTGCACAGACTCTTATAAACACAGAATGCACTTTGGAGATCAGGACAGTGTGATGTACTGTAGCCTAACTGATTCATAATTTTGCATAATTAAAGTACCATTAAACCAAGTGAAATTATGGGAAAATATAAATGTACTTCAAAGGTAATTTGGAAATAAATGATTTTTAAAGAAATAATTATCAAAATCTATGTACTCAAATGTAAGTAATTCTGGAGAATCTACTATTTTTTGACCAATGGGCATATTTTCCAAAACGTGCCATTAATGGCTTGGGCTAGTTCTTTTTGTATTATGCAGTTTATCTATGTATGAATTCCAATAATTACAACTCTGATGTTTAGGCCACTCTGCAGTTACATTTGTCTTTTTAATAGCTACTGTTCAGCCTATTCTACCTCTGTTTTTAGTTTAGTTTTATTTGTCTGGGACATCAGCAGTGGCATAGACATGACCTATAGTAGAAGTCAATAAAGTGCTTTAAACATTTTTTTATGTGAATAGGTAAGTACAAACTGTCTATGCAATTAATATATGCCGTAATGGAAGAGCCTTATTGCAGTATATTTGTATGCACGATGCAATGTATGAAACAAAATTGGTAGAATTTTATAAAAAATGGTTTAATAAGAAAATAAGATCCCTTGTTTGTACATTTTATCATTCACAATGCTAATATCAAGTCATGCGTACGATGCCCTTCACCTTAGGTAAAGACTAGCAAAACCTTGAACAAATTTGTTGATTGGCTTGGTCTCAGTATGAGAGAATTCGCAAATGTAATTGACAAAACAAAGGAACTTTTCACAGTAAATCAAATTTTTTATAATATTTACAAACGTCACCATGGATGATTTATGCACTATACAATGCTGTCCATGCAAATGCATCTGAGAACAACAGAGTACATTTTGTGCACTTCTGTATCAGTCTGCACTTAAAATACCACAAGGTCCAGAATTCAAAGTTAAATTAATGCCTGCCCCCTATCGAGACCCTACAAGTGACGTCAAATGTAGTCTAAGCCTGTGGCCTTGTTAGCTATTCACCATATTTAAAAACGGTTATGAAATTGTCCGGGAGCTATTTGACCATCTTAAACTTAATCAGTAGAGATAGAACTATAATGTCACAGATGTTTCGAATT
This sequence comes from Umbra pygmaea, assembly GCA_016801145.1. Classification (NCBI taxonomy): domain Eukaryota; kingdom Metazoa; phylum Chordata; class Actinopteri; order Esociformes; family Umbridae; genus Umbra; species Umbra pygmaea. Next base: position 10,033 of record JACXGM010038695.1, read on the forward strand.
GACATTACAATTATGCAATAGGCATAAACACAAGATGTATGCTAGCAAGCCAGCTAAATAGTTAGTTAGATATTTACCTCCTGACAAACACAACTAGGCCACAGGCTTTCTAGATAGCTATTCATCGTATCCTTCACTGATACTATCTATCAATAAATCCTTCCAAGTCGATCGACAGCTATACCACCTAGCCAGCTCCAATTGATAGATTGAGCAATATTCTGTCAAACAATTTCTTTTTTTACTTTGTGTTCATCCAAATATATACACAAACATTACATGCTGTATCATGCTAACCAGCGTCTTATCTATGCTAGGGCTAGAACCTCTGGCCTGGCTGTTTTTTTCAGTTAATCTTTGGGATACTGAAGGTTTCCATACACATCGGTCCATGTGAAACTCCAATGATCTAACCAACATATTAATCATATTTTTGGCTGTTGATGGTAGAAAGCAAAAATGTAGCCCTGTCCCACTCTTTATAACAAACTCTCAACGAACACAGCTCAGTCCCTATTATAGCCTAGTTTACTCTAGTACAGTGTTTTTCAAACTTTTTTTCCGGCGACCCACATTTTCAGAATTACAAACCATCGTGACCCAAATGTCATGAAAATAGGTGTTTGCAAATATACCGTTTTCCTATCATTTGTATTTGTATGTAAGGGTATTAAATACATACGTTCTAATTGTCACCAGAATAATAATAGGTACAGCATTAGTTTTCTCAATATTGAC
>JACXGM010038696.1:0-10770 GCA_016801145.1 Umbra pygmaea
ATTTAGAGAAGTCAACTCAAAATTATGTGTTCACTCAATTTATTATTCACAGTTTAGCCAACTTATAAGCAAACTTACAAAAGTTTGTTAAATTAACTGAGTATTGCATGTAAACGTCATGTTTCCTAGAAAATGTGTTCACTCAACTTAAAAAATATAGTACACTCAATGTTTGCAAGTTGGCTTTTTTACAGTGTGGTGGCAGGAGTCATTTATTTATGAAAAATATTCACAAAACATAAACAAAATGACATTTTCTCATTCTGATTGCTGTAGTAGTTCCCTTTTAAAGGGCCCTAGTTACTACAGGTGAAATTCTAGTCAAAAGTCAAACAATATGGTGGCAGGGGTTATTTATTTATGAATAATAGTCACAAATTGTAAACAAAATGACATTTTGCCTGTAATTAGATGCTGTTTACAAATATGTAGGGTGTTTTGACTCATTTTTAGTAACATTTGATGTTGGTTTAGGTCTTTGGGCTGAATCCAAGAGCTTGACAACAGACAGGATGACAACAGACAACTGTTTTTTAATCTGTCCTCAAATCACCAAGACAAAGTCTGGTCATAGTTTTGTTTATCTTTTTCCCAGGTTAATTTGAGAGGGTCCACTAACTAGGGGTTGACTGATTTTATCGGCCGGCCGATATTAGCATTTTTACGTCTATTGGCATCGGCCAATACGCGGCTGCTGCTTTCGCCGATTTTCCCTGCGTTATTTACAGACAGGCGTCCACACAGGCAGCTCTGTTTTGCCGGAGACGCTGCAGTTCACGTGCAGACCATGTACTGCCCCTCCCACACTAGCAGAGTGCTGTAGCCTGCTCTTCATGACAATGGTAAGTTTTAAACTTTCAATGCATCTTTGACTTAGCTGAAATATTGCCATACACTTTGAAAGTGGAAACACGTTTCTCTAAATGTGCTTGCAACTATAGCTAAGCAAGTTTTGCGGGTCCAAATGAAAAATGTGAATGCTTCGTTTATAAAATTGCTTGCCATTGTATTTAAGGAGCTGCAAATAGCTAAGATGTAGGCCAGTGGTCCTCAAACCCTTCCATGGAGGGCCTAGTGTATGCAGGTTTTCACTTTTACCTTGTACAAGCCTGATGGAGTAGCTCACTAATTGGTTAGTATCTCCCCTCACCTGGCAGTCTAGGTCCTAATTATGCTCTAATTGAAGGGAAAGACCAAAAACCAGCATACACTAGGTCCTCCTCGGAAGGGTTTGAGGACCACTGTTGTAGGCTATCTGTATGCATACGGTAGCTGTTACGAACACTAATCATATGATTAAATAATGCAGACGTTGTTCCGTGATTCTGTTCCGTGTTATTTGTAGGAGTTTTATTCAGCAACTCTCTCCCTACTTATATCAGAGCACAGCCCCAGCTAACAATTTTATGTTCTGGGAACGTTAGTTTTTGGTTCCCAGAACGTTCCCTATTGGTGACCCAGGAAAGTTTTCTTAACGTAAATAGAACGTTCCCTTAAGGTTAGGGGAACGTTCTGGGAACCTACTTGAACAATAGAACCTAAAAATAACCTACAGGGAACATTCCCAGAACGTTCTCCTTAGGTTATAAAATTAAACCTAAAAATAACCTACAGGGATCGTTCCTAGAACGTTCTTGTTTGGTTCCCAAAAAATAACCAAATGGGAACCATAAGGGAACATTAGGGGAACATTCTGTGTTTGCGGGGCCCCCCTCCCCTCAAGAAGAGCTTTAATGAGAGATGTTTTATACGTAGTTGAATATTAATTTGTGTTAACGTTTGTCATGTTCCAGACATAAGTGCACCGTGTGTGCCTTACTTAGAGCCGTTTGCTGACGTTATTATCATCAATCCAGTTCAATGGTGGTTGAGATTCAGTCAGTGTCAGCTACCAAACAGAAGTTTGTGTGTGTATCTGCGTGTGTCTGTCTCACTCAAAGGGACGCGCATCATAGCGAAATATGAGAGTGCTGCGCCACTTGAGGAGAGCTTTTAAAATGTTTAGAGTTATGTTTTATATGTGGTTGAATATGTATACCTTTTAACATTGATGCAGTTTAGAACAGAAACTTGAACAATTTGTTGGTTAATGTGCATCTGACATCAACGTTATTTTCCTCTGCTGATTTATGTTCTTTGGGGTTAACAAATCTGGCAGCTTTTACATTTTCCTTCAGACCTACTAGTGTGTTGTCTTTGTATATTAGGCGGCATATTAGTCACATGCTCTGTTTTTATTTTATGTAGAACATTTGAAACCATGGCTGTCTCTGTTTCCTCCATTATAACTTGCAGCTCCTAAACTGGGGGTATTAAGAACTTTCAGTGAGTGGTGTGTGGGGTAAAGAAGTGGGGAAATGCGCATATTATGCACAATTCTTTTTCAGTTGTTTTTTGTTAAGTATTGCTTTTTACATTTTCCTCATCTTATCAAAGACACTACCATTTGTTTTTTAATCTTTTTAATTGAGACATTTGTTATCATTTTGTAATTTTTATGATGTAATTTTAGGGTGCAAAAGCAGTGTCGGCTCAAATATTTGCTCAAGAAAATTGGCAGTCCGTATCGGTCACCGGCCAAGGCTGATGAAAAAAAATCTGTATCGGTATTGGCACAAAAAATCCATATCGGTCAATCCCTACCATTAATAGTTCAGATCTTTGGTCGGAATTATCCATTTCACATCTTAAAATCGAAAATAACTCACAGAATCGCTGGTTGTGGGTGAAATGGAGCAACAGTATGAGGGGGCTTAGAGACAGGGTGCATAGCTACTGAAATAAATAATAAAGACTGTATTACTGAAGGGTCATCAGATCATCAAGTCAGTTGTTTCATCACTTGGAGCTTCGCCTGTGGATGTTTATTTTTACCTATTTTACCCTTTTCACCCTTGTTTGCATTTTCCCTGTAGCTTGTAATTAAATTTTCATTTTAACTTTGCATGGTTGATAAAATACGTTAAAGCTGATTTGGGCAGATTCCTGCATCTTATCGTTACCAGAAGTCTCCATAATGAGCTGTTTTAATTTCTCTTTTGTAATGTTAATACAGTAGATAACCTCTTCTCTTATGTAATGTTAATACAGTAGATAACCTCTTCTCCTCTCTGTCCCTCCAGACTCCCTGCAGTTCTCTGTCTCTGAAGAGGAGGTTCCCCCTGAGCAGCAGCACTGTGAGGAGGAGTGGAGCCCCAGTCTGGGGCAGGAGGACCCAGAGCCCACACAGATTAAAGAGGAACAGGAGGAACTCAGGACCAGTCAGGAGGAAGAGCAGCTTCAAGAGGTGGACAATGATTTCCTAGAGTTCAAATTCAATCCTCCCTGTGTGAAAAGTGAATGTGATCAGGAGAACCCACTTTGGTCCTTGACTCCTCCCCAAACCCAGACTGAGGAGAACAGAGAGAGTGACTCTAAACCAGTGGATCTCAAACCTCCTGACACTGTGACCCACCTAAAAGATATTGACCTTCCCTGTGAACCTCAAGATAATCAGAACAACCAAAGGACAGATGTAAGGAGAGATCCAGGAGGAGTTGACCCCAGCCCACCACTTGATCCCAGCCCTCTACCTAACACCAAAATCTCCTCCACCTGTAACCTAAAGGCCCATGACAGATGCTGTCAGTTGGAGAAGCCGTGCTGTGTTTGTAGAAAGTCATTTAACTATAAAGCAAATTTGTCCAAGCACACAAATAGTCTTACAGATGAGAAACCACATAGCTGTGCTGACTGTGGGAAAAGCTTCAGTAAGAAGGGGGATCTGGGAAGACATATACTGACTCACACAGGAGAGAAACCATTCAGCTGTGGCGACTGTGGGAAAAGCTTTAAAAGAAAGACAACCCTAAACCACCACAAAATGACTCACACTGGAGAGAAACCATTCAGCTGTGGAGACTGTGGGAAAAGCTTCAGCCAGCAGGGAGACCTGAGAAAACATACAATGACTCACACTGGAGAGAAACCATTCAGCTGTGGTGACTGTGGGAAAAGCTTTAGTCAAAAAGGACAACTAAACTGCCACAAACTGATTCACACAGGAGAGAAACCATTCAGCTGTGTTGAATGTGGGAAAAGCTTCCGGTCAAATGGATACCTAACCCTCCACAAACTGAATCACACAGGAGAGAAACCATTCTGTTGTGGTGACTGTGGGAAAAGCTTTAGTCAGAATGGACAACTAACCCACCACCAGCTCACTCACACCGGAGAGAAACCATTCATGTGTGGTGACTGTGGGAAAAGCTTTAGTCAAAAAGGACAACTAAACCGCCACAAACTGATTCACACAGGAGAGAAACCATTCATGTGTGGTGACTGTGGGAAAAGCTTTAATAGAAAGACAGCACTAAAAATCCACAAAAGGACTCACACTGGAGAGAAATTATTCAGCTGTGGTGACTGTGGGAAAAGCTTCAGCCAGCAGGGGGACCTGAGAAGACATACAATGACTCACACTGGAGAGAAACCATTCAGCTGTGGGGACTGTGGGAAAAGCTTCAGCCAGCAGAGAGACCTGAGAAGACATACAGTGACTCACACTGGAGAGAAACCATTCAGCTGTGTTGACTGTGGGAAAAGCTTCAGGCAGAAGGGACAACTAACACGCCACAAACTGACTCACACAAGAGAGAAACCATTCAGCTGTGTTGACTGTGGGAAAAGTTTTATTTGGAAGAAAAATCTAAAGGAACATAAACTGACTCATACATGAGTGAAGAGATGTAGCTGTGGTGACTGGAAGTAGCTTCAAGCTAAATCAGTCTTTGACTTGTCATATCCACACTCACAAAGGTGGCGCTGGTGGTTGAACATTTCACTCCAAAATGTGTTTGTTATAGTTGTCTGATCTTATCCTGCCCTGGATAGAACTCATCCGCAAAATATCACCGTGCCTCCATATTTTTATTTATTACGGATGTGTTCTATTCTTGATATAACTCTTTTTTTTTTTTACTACAAAGTTGTTGTGATTTACTCAACTCTACTAGAACATTCTCACAGGAAGAGTGTGACTTGTCTACATGTAATTCATCTCCAGTCTGTCTTTGTGTTTCTCAGAAGTGGAGTCTTTTTGGGTCTTCTACCATAGAGACCATTTTCATTCAGACAGTGATGGATGGTGTGACCGTTGCACCCTGAGATTTTACATTTGCTTGCATCTGTTCAGTAGTTTTCCTTGTTTTTTTCTCCACCAAGTTCTTTAGAGATGGTTGTGTAGCCATTACGATTACCATGTTTAGCCATCTCCATGTCCTGAGGCTTAATGACATGCCTTTAAGACAATGCACATGGGACGCGGTATCAGCTGCGCCCGACAAAGTAGAGCACAAGGCAGCGTTGTAGAAGCTTGAATACACACTAATCAGTTCCTCCATTATGGTTCATAGATCGACTGGTTGCACTTCAAGAGGTCAGTGGTTTTTGAGCGCAGCGGCTCCACGGTATCTGAGAGGTGCACGTTGCTTGCTGGGTGCAGTGGTTTAGGAGAGCACAGCCACATTCATTGAAAAGGCACAATGCCGTCCTTCCATGTCCCATGTGCATCAGGCATTATCTGTCCCTGAGCTCTGGGCTAAAGTTGTCTGGAGGTTTGATGTGTCTCTCAGTACAGTCTGAAGAGCTTGGAGTAGACACCAGGACACGAGGAGACCTGGACAGGGTTTTAGAAGGACATCAACCTGGCAGCAGGACCGTTATCTGCTTGTAAGGAGGAACAGGAGGAGCACTACCAGAGCCCTACAAAATGACCTCCAAATTAACTTCGTTGCTTTCTTGTCTTCTTTTTTCAAAACATTTCTCTTATCAATTGTAATTCCTGGTTTCTGATCAAGTTGTAGCAAACAGTGATTAAAAGTGCACTTGACATGGATACCTCTAATACATACTGTAAACATGTACATCTAATACATACTGTAACACTTCAGGTGTTGATGACTATACATCAATTCTGGACTTGTAGCACCCATTAGGTTTTAACCACGGAAAATAAAGTCCTGTTTTTTGCCCATACAGATATTAAGAAGTGAGTGGTTATTAACAAAATCAAGACTTCATATTGTAATGGTGATTACAATTGTGCTTATGAGTTTGCATACCTTGGCATAAATTGTGAGATGTAGGCATTGATTATGACAGTGACTGCTCATGCAAAAATCTGAGTTATGGAAAGACAGTGATCTTAAGAAGCCATTTAATTATCATGCAGTTTTTTGGCTCCTTTGTCAATCATACTAGTAACAGAAATCCTAGAAATTGCCCTGAAATTAAATAGCCTTAAATGTTTGGCCTAATTATAGACACATAAGGTGACACACATCCTCCCTCATGTGGTATCAGTTCTGCAGGCTCATCCTGACATGACCCTCCAGCATGACAATGCCACAGCCATGCTGCTTGTTCTGTGCATCTGCTCATTCTGTGCATGATTACCTGCAAGACAAGGATGTCAGTATTTTGACATGGCCAGTGAAAAGCCAGGATCTCATTCCCACTGAGCACGTCTGCGACCTGTTTTACCGGAGGGTGAGGACTAGGGCCATTTCTCACAGACATGTTTGGGAAATTGCAGGTGCCTTGGTGGACGAGTGGGGTAACAACTCACAGGAAGGACTGACAAATCTGGTGCAGTCCATGAGGATGAGGTGCACTGCAGAACTTATCTGGGGGCCACACCAGATACTGACTGTTACTTTTGATTTTGACCCCCCCTTTATTCAGGGACATGTCTATCGTGTATTTCGTCTGTGGAACTTGTTCAGTTTGTCTTACTTGTTGAATGTTGATATGCTCCTAAAACTTGTACATGTTAAGTTTGCTGAGAATGACAGCAGTTGAAAATGAGAGAACATTTTTCATTTCTTGCTGAGTTTTTCGAACCATGGCTGATTGATATATTGTCTCCCCACTGATTTGAAAAAACAAGGTTGTTTCAAATAAGTATAAAGGAGTTTCTTGTAGAAAGATGAACTGTGTCCTCCGTCCTTTACTAAACAAAAATAGAGTAAGGCCTTTGAAACTCTGGCCACATTCCTATTACTTAGACCGTTACTCCATACAGAACTCAAATCCCGGGCAGTGCCAACAGTCAGGCTCGAATGCAATGACTTAGCCTTCTACGCCACACAGACCCCCCTTAAATTGATTTATTTTTTACCCATATTTTTCTGTCCCAATTTGTGATTTTCAGTATGACCATGTCTAGTCAGAAACGCCACAGCAAGTGCAGGATAGTAGAAGTTCAATCACAGGCTTTGTTCAAGCACAACTCACCAAGCCACTCTGATCCTCAATTGACTGTTTAAACCTCACAGTATTTTTGGGGCATAAATATTTGGGTGCTGGTTAAAGTTAATAAAGCTGTTGACCCTAATAAGAGCCCCAGAACCGTTGAAGCCAAAGAGCCACATTATTTCATAGATCCAACATCACTTGTTATACGAGTTATTCAATCTCCAATAAAAAGAGTAATTTCTGGAGTTTGAGTAGGAAAGAAGGTTAACACTAGAAACTGGTGGCCCTATTTATGAGAGTGTTATATTTTATTACATTTATTTCAGATCTCAATAAACTTCCAAGTGTTTTTGAAATTGTGTCACGCAAGATTTTGGAATGTTAAGGACAAATGAATGTAAATGAAGGTGAGTTCTCAACGTGTGTATTTCTTCTCAGGTGACTGTGCCTATATAAGTTGACCATTACTGCGAACAAAAGAATATGAATGTTTTCATTTATTTTTACATATATTTTGTGCAATAACTATACAGTTGGTGGTCTAATACACATTAGTGTGAACGGGATTAAACCAGAGAATAAATCGAGGACATTTATTTATATTGTGTCTGGTCTGCACTTAACTGTAAAACTCCATTCACCTGGGGGCGCTGTGGTGTGTATATGTTTTCTTCTATACGTACCGGACAGAGAGAGAAGAAACCGGAAACGCTAGTAGTTATTGAAGTGGATGTAATACTTGTACAAGCCTTGTATACTGTCATTGATACAAGCTGAATATACAATTCAGTGGACTGAAAATGCCTCCACTACAGTCTTTTCGTGTGTTTGTAAATGAGCGCTTAATTGCGGTTGCTGCTGAGATTTTTGGGGCATTTGAGAAAACGGTAGCCGAGTACCAGGAGGAGAATGATCATCTACGGAGACTGCTGCGGATCACGCCAGAGTTAAAGCTATGTGAAATAGGTGCGTATGTAGCTTGCATTTCGAGACATAAAAAAAAGTTGTTTATCGAATAATAATAATGATTTCTTTGTACGGAGTGTCTATTTACACCCAAATAGCCACACCGCAGCTAATCGGCTATTTACACCCATCCAAATAAATGACGTAATGTATAACGGAGAGATACGGGCATCAACGGCACCAAATGATACAAAAGTTGATAGCTACGCGCCTCAACGGTGTCAGTGATTTATTCTATGATTGGTTCGATGAATTGTTAAATTTGGGGATATTTTTAGGTAATGGTTAAGTTCAGGGTTAGTGTTACGGATGAGAGTATTCCTTTTTAGTAAATCATAGGGTGCTTATCATGTAATATTCAAAGTAAATGTGGGTCAAAGTAAGTATTTGACTTTGGGTAATTGGCTGTGGGACACTCTGGGTGCAAATAGCATAGACACATGGATTATTTATGCCCCTGGTGTGAATAAATACATAGACTATTTACACCCCGGGTGCAAATAGCTTCTGTCTCCTTTTATTTTACCTTTATTTAACCATTAGGCTATCCTAGAGATAATTCTCATTGACCTAGCCAATTTATTCATTTTATTTTTAACCTCTATTTAACCAAGTATAGCAAGATAAAGCAAATCAGTTGCAAAAGACAACACAGTTACAAGTGGAATAAACAGAATGTGGTTTGGTTATGGAGGTAGGACAGTAAACAGAACATAGTTGTGAAATTTAGCAGTAAACATTTAAGTGATAAGTGCAATTTATGATGTGAAAATACACCAATGGGACAGGGAAGAGCTACTGGGGTATGAATAAGCAAATTACATTATGAGGATGAGGTAGTTAGGGGTGGATTATTTACACGTGCAATGATTGGTAAGCAGCTCTGACAGCTCATTTTAAAGTTAGTGAGGAACATGTGAGTCTACAGCTTCAAGGTTTTCTGGAGTTTGTTCCAGTCATTGGCAGCAGAGAACTAGAAGGATAGGCAGCCTGAAGAGCGGTGGGCCTTTAGGGGTGACCAGTGAGATCAAGGGTTGAGTAACTCCTTACACTTGCCCAGTTTTCCAACTCTGAGGACAAAATGAAGACAAAGGAAAAATGGGCAAGCGTAAGTATTTTAGTGACTTTGACAAGGCCCACATTGTGATGGCTAGATGCCTGGGTCAGAAGATCTCCAAAACGTCAGCTCTTGTGGGGTGTTCCCGGTCTACAGTAGTCAGTACCTATCAAGTGGTCCGAGGAAGGAAATGCACTGAGCCGGCTGCAGGGTCATGGGAGGCCAAGGCTCATTGATGTACCTAGGGAGTGAAGGCTGGCCCGTGTGGTCTGATCCTACACACAAGCTACTGTAGCTCAGATTGCTGAAAAAGTTTATGCTGTTTTTGATAGAAAGGTGTCAGAACACATTGTGTCACAGCTTGTTGTGTATGGGGCTGCTGTTTTGACAGCAAAAGGGAAACCTACACAATATAAGGCAGGCCAGGTGGTTATAATTTTATGGCTGATCAGTATATATCTTATTAAAAAAAGAGGGAGAAGAAATAAAAAATGAAAAGGTACACCCAGGGATATTTTTTAATTAGGTACAAAATCCAGGTATGCTGTTGTCTGTATGATTGGTGACCACTTCAGCAGAAATGAGTCCATCTTCAACTGGAGGCTATTATACTCTCCATAACTGAAACACACATGATCCTTTCCATCTATTGTTTTACTGTTATAGACTGTGGCTTTAGCCAAGCAATTGTAACTTTGTTTTGGCTATTACAAGGAAAGTTTTTAGCAAATATGCTTTATTTTTGTCTATAACATTTTTAGTATAATTTCTAATATGAAAGAAAGTGCTTCTCATTCTAATAGTATACCTAGATTTTGTTTAGGTTTTCCCTGTATATCTCGCAAATATTTCAATATTTGGGGCAATCTCCGAACACATGATCGGTAGAGTTGGGTACCTTTCGCATGTGAACCGATACCAGTACCAATACTGGTACCTGGAATTCGATACCGGTACCCAACGGTACCTTTTTTCAGGACTTAGAAAAACTAAAGAGATGTGGTTAAAAGTGGCAGCACATAAAATATACATATGTTTATAAGTTAAAAGCTTCTTGCTTAATTGATTACATTTATGCTTGATGTTGGCTAGTTAGCCAAGCTGATACACAGCCGAATACTGTTATGATAATGAACATTAAATAACATGAGTGGTCGACATGCCCTAAGCTGTGTGAAAAATACGCCAGTAAAATGCTATATGCTATTGATGCTATTATGATAAAGTACATTGTTCTGTCTGCTTGCCAGGTTACTGTGCTTCATTAATGGTGCGAGTCTGCCACCTAGTGGCGGAAAATAGGTAGTGCATTTTAACAAGTGGATGAGTTTAGTTCCCACACGTGTCAAATGGTGAAATGCTGTTGTACGGCTGTTCTTACATGTCGGATCCTTGGAGCAGATATCATAATTAACACTTACGTGGATATGCATGCAATATTATAATAGTTCTTGAGATATAATTTCATGTTAGCATAGCTCATTCCTTTTCTTTGTGTAGGTTATGCTAGC
>JACXGM010038697.1:0-10770 GCA_016801145.1 Umbra pygmaea
AATTCTGGGAGTTGTGGTAGCTCAAGTTTAAACGGATACAGAAGCCCCCCAGTGGATGCGAAAGGAACTGAAATATACTATCGGCTTTTCTCTGATATATTGAAAAAGAACAGATGTGTATATGACATAAATCATCTATGGTAACGTTTGTAAATGGTATACTATGAAACTGATTTACTGTGGAACACTCCTTTAAAGCAACAGAAGGACATGTAAAGTCATCTGTTTGTTCTATTTTATTCTAAGCACCTAGACCCTGTTGTGGCCCTCTGGCCAAGCCACCTCAGCGGTCTCTCCTCACCTAGAACCTCCAGCCTCTCGCTCTGCTCTTCCCTCCATTTCCTCAGGCTCTCGGGCTCAGCCTGCAGGCGGTCGGCACTGGAGATGGCTGAGTATGCATCAGATGGGCCATTGCTCTGTTGTGAAAACATTTACATGCGAGTAATTTAGCAGACAGTGTAATCTAGCGAGCTATGGTAGAAAGTGAATACATTGTCCTACCTTTTGACTGACCCCTTGGGGGACTCAAACCCCACAACCCTGACATCCAAGTGCCATGCTGTACCAACTATGCTACATGGAACCACACCTAAGTGTTGTTTAATACAATATACTGTTTAATGTAACCATTACAGATAGTTCTCCGTTTTACTGAGTCTGAGCATTTTTTTGTGTGCATACTAAACACATGTTATTCATGCCCCGAAAAGATCCTTAACGGATCAAAGTGTTTTCTGTCTACCTGTGCTTTTTAAAATAAAATCACACATGAGCATTATTGAGTTGCGGAAATGTGTCTTCTTTTTCATAGAAAACACAACCATGGTCAATCATGGTTAATTTTGAAATTAATTTGGCTATTTAAAAACACACTGATTATTAAGTATTGAAGAATATTAGGCACAAACTTTGCTTCACCATCTTTGCTTTCAGACAAGAAAAGAAGATATTACCTCATGAAAATCTCCGTTTACAGGACCATCAACTGCATCTGCAAAGACAAATTTTTCAACTTTTATAAAAGCAATACCATAGCAAAACATCCTGGATCAATTAACTTTATTGAGTAAGACCATTGGATTTGATTTTAAAACCAAGAGTACAGATGCATCACAAATCAGCAAGATTGATGTTTCAGTTGTTGTGGCATGCTTGAAAAATACTGCACCGGTTTGTTTTCTAGTCTAGTGCATCAGTAAGAAATGCTTCAGTAGGCAGTACTGCATTTTTAGAATTGTGAGTCATTTATTATTTGAAACTAACTACATTCACACCCTAAATAGTTGCATAACATCATGTTTCTGACCAACGTAATTAATTGCCCCATAGTCTCACTTCCTGAAGGCAACAGTTCCGTATGAAAGTCCACAGGTCAGTGAAGAACATTTCAATCATAGTTCACCTGCAATAAATGAGCTAACAGTACAACCAATGACAGGCTGCTAGCTAGACATGGAATAATCATTATGGCAACCATTTATTATAAGACATGTATAACTTAACAGAAATTAATTTGTTTTTGGCTGACTCAAGATACTTCACCAATCAATAATTATGTGGACTGATCTGTCCATTACCAGAAGTAATGCAATGTTGAGTCTCTGGGTTTAACAAATGTGGATTGGCTGGTGGAAGTAAATGCCTATTTAAAAGGGTGCATTTAAATTTCGATAGATTTCAGCATCATTTTCGCATCCTCTCGTGCACAATGAGATGAGACACAATTGTAGTGTGTAAACTTGCGGGACTCGCAACTTTTACGCGACCTCTGGAGGTAGCGCACGAGACGATTTCGAAAGATCCCACCTGGAGCTTTGCAAACAGCTCAGGAGAAATGTGTTTTACTGATTTCTGGGTACAGTATTCATGCACACACCCAGCTCAAGACGTCTTGAATGAGTCCTCCATCATTCCCTATGATGCTGTTGTTACTGATTAAGTTGTGTTTCCCTGTATAGCTATTGCATGTCACATCATCAATCATCAACAAGTTATTAATTATTCGCTTAAATAAATGACAACATTTTTACTTAGCATAGTCCCTCCCATAAGGCGAAGGCACACTGCACTGATTGCTGTGCTTGTGCTCACCTGAGTCCATTTTACCTGATTGCTAGTGCACTTTGTTGTTTTCCATACCATCGACATTAAGCAACTGGTGATTTCACTGGTTGAAATTCCATGATCATTTGGATAAAACTGTGTTCTCTATTGACCCTCACCAAGGGCCATCTACTCTGTGTTTAGCCTGCAGCCTATGAGTCCTAAGATCTTTCATTGGTCAGCAACAATGCCTGGGCAAAGGAACGTCGTCACCATAGCAAACTAGTAGATTGAGGTAAACAAAGTGAGTCATATTAAGTAGCACATCATTTAACTTGTCAATTAATTGTTATGCTCTGATTAGTTGATTTACATGAGCTAGTTCAACGCCATAACAAAATTGAAACATGTAGCGGTCCTTGAAGATAGATTTGAAAAGCACTGGCCAAGACGGTACATTTTTAAGAATCTGTAGTTCAATAAAGTTTTGCTATTGGATGCCTACAGTACACATTACCCAGAACATATAGGCTAAATGCTAAGATTTCTGTATTAAAAGTTGTAATGATAATAAACTTACAAATACACAGGGTTGGGTAGGTTACTTTTAAAATGTTGTCAGATTACAGTAATAAAATAAACAATAATAGATGGGTAACTAGTAACTGTAATGGATTACATTAACAAAGTAATCCATTACAATTCTATCTACCCAATTCTATAAATACCAAAATAGTAAAATATGAATTAGTGTTAACTACATTCATATTGATATGTATTAAGTGGTTACGACGGTCTACAGTGCATTTTACAAGATGACTGCATGGGTTTATGATTGGAATGTTTACAAAATCACACAGTTATTCAGAGATCTGCCTCTTTTCCTCACAAAGTGCACTAGATTGATGTTAGAATTTGTTCCCGGTTAGGCATACTGTGGGAACACTGTAATACATATTGATATGTATTGTACTTATACGGATCTAAACGTGTGAGATTATTGCTGTGTCGCTTGAAAACACTGAGCGGCTGTTAATGTAAACCAAAAGCCAGTTAGTTGCAGTACCCTGTTAGCTTTGCTAACTAGGTACAGTAGCTGGTTAAATAAAATACCAAGATGGCTAACGGTGTAGAGCTAACTACTACTAGTAGGCTTATGTATCTACTTTGTTAGATCAGCTATACAGCAAATTGGCCAACGTTCATATTTGAATCCACCACATCGGTAATAGTTTATATGGTTTGTGCAATCTACCGTTTATGTCGCCCGTCAGATTGTTCTCTAGCGACGAAGGAACCTCTCCGCTGTCCAGGATGCTGAATCCTTCGTCGTTCTCAATTCCAGCGATCTCGCTTTCTTGCTGGGCCAAGAATGCTGCAGCAGGGTCTTCTTCCGTCCCATTGCTGGCCGCAGACTGTGGTGCGCTAAGCATGTCAAAATCGTCCATTTCTAGAAATGTGATGGGGTATGTAGCTGTCGAACTGGAGAAAGTATGGAATGGGGGAGTAGGTCAGTCGACACCCGATCAGACCAGCGATAAGGTGAGGAGGGAATAAAAAACCAGCAACAATGGATAACGAAGCGGAAACTATGTCTGAGCCAGTCAGAAACTACGTATTTTGATTGACTTTGCTGTGCACCAACCACACAAGCAATCTGAATTCACTGTATACGTAAGCATCCCATGATCTACAGCATGCCTAGGGGTGGGGTCACATTGGGGTCACGTGATCACGAGTCTGATTTCCAGAATAGCATACGTTTTTTCTGAATTAAAAATGCAGTCCGCGATTTCGGCCACTGGTTGAGGAAGTGACGCTGTTTAGCTGCTCATGTGACTTTTAGTTATTGAAAAGTGTGTTACTAGTACCATCCCCCCACTGGCCCCTATGTGTTGTTGTGTTTTGTGTGTTTGATTTTACTTATGTATTGCCTGATTTCATAGTAGTGTCTGTATAAAAATGTACTGATTTGTTTTGGATTTACATATATTGTGAATAAAAAAATTATAAAAAACTATAATAAGTTATTGAAAAGTGTTCTCCAGGAAGATCTGCCTTGGAGGCAGAAATTATTTGATTGGTTGATTAAAAAAACTGAGTGCGGACCTCACATGACATCGGAAATGTACACATGATCATAGTTTTGCTAACCATACATCTAACCTTAACCCTTAACCACACTGGAGTGTTAAAATGTAAACCTGTGCTATATATATAAATACACTCACCTAAAGGATTATTAGGAACACCCATTAAATTTCTCCTTAATGCAATGATCTACTCAACCAAAAACATGGCAGTTGCTTCAATGCATTTAGGAGTGTGGTCCTGGTCAAGACAATCTCCTGAACTCCAAACTGAATGACAGAATGGGAAAGAAAGGTGATTGAAAAACATCCAGTATGCTTCTCTTCAGCAGGGACAGGGAGGATGGCTAAAATTGATGGGAAGATGGATGGAGCCAAATACAGGAACATTCTGGAAGAATGAAACACCTGATGGAGTCTGCAAAAGACCTGAGACTGGGATGGAGATTTGTCTTCCAAAAAGACAATGATCCGGTTAACAAATAAACATATCCAGGTGTTAGAATGGCCAAGTCAAAGTCCAGACATGAATCCAATCGAGAATCTGTGGAAAGAACTGAAAACTGCTGTTCACAAACGCTCTCCATCCAACCTCACTGAGCTCGAGCTGTTTTGCAAGGAGGAATGGGCAAAAATTTCAGTCTCTCGATGTGCAAAACTGATAGAGACATACCCCAAGCGACTCACAGCTGTAATCGCAGCAAAAGGTGGTGCTACAAAGTATTAACTTAATTTTGCACGCCCAATTTTTCAGTTCTTTATTTGTTAAAAAAGTTTGAAATATCCAATAAATTTTGTTCCACTTCATGATTTTGTCCTCCTTGTTGTTGATTCTTCGCAAAAAATTACAGTTTCATATCTTTATGTTTGAAGCCTGAAATGTGGCAAAAGTTCGAAAAGTTCAAGGCCGTATACTTTCGCAAGGCATTGTGTATATATATATATATATATATATATATATGTATATATATATATATATCTCATTAAATAAGAAGGTAAGATAAAAATAATGACAGTAATACCCCCCCTCCAAAAAACAAATAATAATATAATAATACTAACGGGGAAAGACAAACTTTCACGTACAATGAAACATTACATTGCATACATGTTATTTTAAACTTCATCAAGGAAAAGCCCAGAATTAGTACAAAGGGAGCCAAATACAAGAGCCAAACAGAGTTTTAAGTGCTTTCTTATTAGTTGAATCTTTAATCATTCTTAGGTACTGTTCGCATTCCTTGATAACAACAGGAAAGAAAGGTTTTCTAATATTGTATTTACATTTATGAATATGATATTTGGCTAGAAGAATTATCAAATTGATCACATACAACTTTCTGTCTTCTTTCTTATTACAATCAACAAATCCAAACAGCACATCTTTCCAAAACAGTGAAAAGTCTCCAAAAACATTGTCAATCACAAATTTACGTACACCTTGCCATAAGATTTTTACAAAGGGACAATACCAAAATAGATGAAGGACAGTTTCAGGACAGATTCAGGATGTGTATCACAAAAGGAGCAGTTAACGTTTACATATTTCTTTATTTTTTATATAATGATTGGCTGGGTAGTATTTATGGAGAATTTTAAATGAAACCACTTTAACTGTATTTGTGATTAGAAAGGAGTGTGATAACATTCACACGTTTCTACAGTAAATGTTTTTAACAATACCATTTTTAATAATTTTATAACATAATTGATTGAAACAATATCTTTCTGAAATAAGGAATCAATTGGAAAATTGTGTACTATCTGACATTCTTTATTTTAATTTAAAGTAACTTTATTCATGATATATGCAAATCAACAACAAATCAATATAATCGCGATACTATAAAATCAGGCAAGTAAAATCAAAAACACAAAACATAACAAAACACAGGGGTCAGTGGTGAATGTTAGTGATAACATCACCAAATAAGGCAAATTACTATAATATAAAGCATGTCAGACCGAGACCACAGAAGATTATAGGTTGACAGATTTGATAACTTTTGCATTTTTTGAAGACCCAATCATTTGCAAATAACTATCCAGTTCAGTTTGGAATCCAATAAAGATAGGTTTGGAGTTCCTAAATTTACATTTGTGTATGTGAAATTTGATTTAAAATAATAAAGTGATCTTGCTTTTACTTCCCAAAATCCCAAAAACCAAACAGTACATTTTTGAAGGAGAAAGCAAAATCCAACATAATGTGGGTTTGCACAAACTCTAACTTACGGGTGTGGGTACAATGCCAAAATAAGTGCAGAACAGTTTCTGGTGTTTTGTGCTCTAAATATCATGATGAGTGAGCGCCCCACGTCATCATAACCATCCAATTCAAACGTATAATTTCAAGGCTAACTGAGGTACAGTTTGATAGTGATTCTACATATGTTATGCATATAAACAGCATATTACACATACAGGCAGGAATGGGAGGTTTTAAACCTACTTTTATTAATATTCATAAATAAATTGCCAATAGTTTGTACGAATACACATGCTCACTTACACGCTGATGACACATCTATATATCAGGTTCAAATTTTTTGGAAATGCAAACAAAATAACCAATATGATTTCAACACTATACAGATATCTTTCTTGCTAATAATTTGCCTTTGAATTAACCTAGATGTCTGGTACATTCTAAAGAACACCATATTTTAGAAAACTCACATTACTCCTTTCGACAACAGCAATGTTAATATGTTGGAGTAAGGTCTGTAAAATATGTCTGGCTTCCACGTGGCACAGTAAGTCACATCTGCATCTTGGTGGCCAAAGTTGGAAAAGGTTACCTTGTGGAATCAGAGTATTCAATTCTAAATTAAATGTTAAAAATCCAAATTTCTAATAATAGAAATGTTTAGACATTTTAGTAATGTAGTTTATGTATTCAATATGTACATGTTGTACACCTTTGTTTGTATAAAATATTTGATTTTTTTTATTACTATTTACTGATTTAAATTTGTGAAACTGTAGGGGTTTGTCAATTTATTAATGTTTGGTTGGTATATATACTTGGTGTAGCTACTGTTTTGGCAGGATGGGGTTCCAAATAACAATTTTATGTAATTGACGTCAAAACGCTGTAGCTAACAGTTTAGCACTGAAACCAGGGTCAGATGGCTCAGTGGTTAGGGAGTCAGACTAGTAGTCAGAAGGTTGCTGGTTTGATCCCTGGCTGTGCCAAATGTTGCCAGGCCCCCACTCTGGGCACGACTTGACAACATTCTTACCTGTTGCGCTATACAACATGTATCAATTGGAGACATTTCAAGTGGCTGTGGAGCAGCCTTATAATACATGCTTTTCTTTACTTTGTTATATATAAAAAATGTTGACAGCTTTTTTTCAACATCCTCAGACCCCTACAGGTAACAAAATATGGGACAGTGCCATCTAGTGTAATGAATATTGAACTGATTGAACAACCCATTATTCCAAAATATGAAAATACATTCACAAAATCTATTTACTTTTCACAAATCAAATAAAATCCATTAAATGTAGCTTAAAAGTAATTTAGTCATAAAAAATATAAGTCATCATATAAATAATCTTGTACAAGTAATTCATGCATTGTGTACATAGCAAGGGCCAGTTTATTCAGAGTGTAAATGTCACAATGATTGTTTAAAAGTGCTGTTAAAAAATGTATGACAAATAAGCAAATTATTAATTTATTGAGAAGCATTTTTGCCAGATGATTTCATCCGGTGAAACTAACAGCAGCAATTAGGGTTATGATCTCGCTCAATGTTTGAAATTCTGAATTATATAAAATCAGCAAATACAGAAATGTCCCTTTTTCAGGATACTGTATTTGATACATAATTTGTATAAATCGTAATAACTTCACAGATCTTCATAGTAAAGTTTTTAAACAATGTTTTCCATGCTTGTAAAATGTTTTTTTTTGCAAAAAGTGATCTTCACTGATTTGTCTTACCAGGCGTGATGGTCGGGTATTGTTGAAGGAATGAGCGTTACACTGTGCCCTGTATTCTGGAGCGGGATTGATTTGGAGGTGAAGGTTTCGTCATGGTCTGGGGCGCTGTGTCACTACAGAGAAGCCATCCTTCTCCCTCATGTGGTACCCTTAATGCAGGCTCATCCTTACATGACCCTACAGCATATAAACTCTTTATGAAAATGTTTACTGAGGTAATTAATCAATTGAGAAGTGGCTGACTTTCTCATAGACTCCTACAGAAACCTAGCTCTTTTGCAACCAGACATATCGCCCCCAGATGGAATTCAGACAGAATGCAGGTTTAAGCCACTTCCGCATTTGCATCACTTTGCCAAACCAGATGCAAGCTCTGTGGATATAATGATATAAAAAGCGATTACCAAAAAAACACATTTGGTACCATATTTCAGCTGTGCACATTATTTCGTTTTTGCTGTACAGCCCAATATGTATGGCATATGCCCATTAACACATAAAAACCTTAATGTGTCTGACATTTAAAGTCCATTAAATAATGTTCTATAAGAGCTATTGAGATAAACCCTTTAAATATGTACTCTGTGAATGTAACTGAGTAAGTATATACCATATTTCAGGGGTGCATAGTCTTTAGATTTGGCTGTACAGTCCAACATTTATGCCATAGGCCCAACAACACATGGAATCCTCAATGTGTCTGGCTTTACACACGACTGCGTATTTATTACATATTTAATCGATCCAGATTGAAAATGTAAATTATCTAATGAAACATATTATTATTTATTACAACATTCTAAAATATTTTATAGGTATATTTTCGATTTTCTTTTTGTTGTTGCTTGTAATTGCTTTTCATGGCGTTAAATCAAGCGCTATTATTCTGAAGGAGAAACTAGGAAAGGCTAGGAATCCACAAATGGGGCTGGCTCTCCCTAACAGGCTAGCTTCAAATACGTCCGGATGACGGATGTGCAACGTGGAAATGAGCTCAGCCATTATTTCACCAGTGTGAAGCTAGCTTCTTTAGGGAGCCAGCTTCTTTAGTAAATTCCTAGCCTTTCGTAGTTTCGGCTTCAAAATAATAGCGCTCGATAAACATTGCATAACAAATATGGAAACATTATACATTTCGAAAATATGCCAATAAACTATATTAGAATAGTGTGACATATTTACTCACTTGTAATATTTTAATAGGAACATTTACATTTGCAATCTGGATTGCTTAAATATATAATAAATACACAGAATCCTGTGTAATGGTAGCTACATTTAGGATTATAGTGGTAAATGTGGATATCGCATAGATAGTGGAGTATATGGCAAAAACTAAATAATGTACACCCCTGAAATGGGGTATCTACTTACTCAGTTACACTCACAGAATACAACTATAAAGAGTTTATTTCACTAGCTGGTGCACAACATTATTTAATGGACTTTTAATGCCAGCTTCTTTAAGGATTCTGTGTGTAATTGTGCATATGGCATAAATACTGGACTATACAGTGAAAGCTAAAAGATGTACACCCTTGAAATGGGGTATCTACTTACTCAGTTACACTCACAGAATACAACTATAAAGAGTTTATTTCACTAGCTGGTGCACAACATTAATTAATGGACTTTTAAGGCCAGCTTCTTTAAGGATTCTCTGGGTAATTGTGCATATGGCGTAAATACTGGACTGTACAGAGATAGGTGAAAGATGTGCACCCCTGAAATCAGGTATCTACTTACTCAGTTACACTCACAGATTACATGTTTGAAGAGTTTATTTCACTAGCTGCTGCACAACATTAATTAATGGACTTTTAATGCCAGCTTCTTTAAGGATTCTGTGTGTAATTGTGCATATGGCATAAATACTGGACTATACAGTGAAAGCTAAAAGATGTACACCCTTGAAATGGGGTATCTACTTACTGAGTTACACTCACAGAATTCAACTATAAAGAGTTTATTTCACTAGCTGATGCACAACATTATTTAATGGACTTTTAATGCCAGCTTCTTTAAGGATTCTGTGTGTAATTGTGCATATGGCATAAATACTGGACTATACAGTGAAAGCTAAAAGATGTACACCCTTGAAATGGGGTATCTACTTACTCAGTTACACTCACAGAATGCAACTATAAAGAGTTTATTTCACTAGCTGGTGCACAACATTAATTAATGGACTTTTAATGCCAGCTTCTTTAAGGATTCTCTGGGTAATTGTGCATATGGCACAATTACCAAATGCACAATTGTGGTAATAATACTGGACTGTACAGAGAAAGGTGAAAGATGTGCACCCTTGAAATCAGGTATCTACTTACTCAGTTACACTCACAGATTACATATTTGAAGAGTTTATTTCACTAGCTGCTACACAACATTATTTAATGGACTTTTAATGCCAGCTTCTTTAAGGATTCTGTGTGTAATTGTGCATATGGCATAAATACTGGACTATACAGTGAAAGCTGAAAGATGTACACCCTTGAAATGGGGTATCTACTTACTCAGTTACACTCACAGAATACAACTATAAAGAGTTTATTTCAATAGCTGGTGCACAACATTATTTAATGGACTTTTAATGCCAGCTTCTTTAAGGATTCTGTGTGTAATTGTGCATATGGCATAAATACTGGACTATACAGTGAAAGCTAAAAGATGTACACC
>JACXGM010038698.1:0-10770 GCA_016801145.1 Umbra pygmaea
TGACCTAACACACACGCTGAAACACTGACCTACCACACATGCTGAAACACTGACCTAACACATACACTGAAACACTGACCTAACACACACACTGGAACACTGACCTAACACACACACACTGGAAAACAGGTTGGGGCTACATAGATAGACACACACACGCACGCACACACGCACGCACACACACACACACACACGGACAGAAACTGCTTCAGGAAACTAATCTGACAACTTGTATCAGTTTTAGGAAAAGCAGTGATATTGAGATACAGTAGGCCAAGTGATATTGCAAAGATATGTCTAGAGATAGTTTCAGTCTATCCCATCAGTTTATGGTCAACCTTTATCATTGCTGTGTTTCCATCCAGAGATATGAGGTGACTGAAGTGCAGTGTTAAATCACTAGCAGCAGCCACCAGGGGCCTGTCTCTAATATATGAGTAGCATCCCAGGAACCTGAGCCACAACTATCCCTTCGTCTATCGGTCCACAACAACCATTTGCAATTCTTCAGCAAGCATGACCTGCATATGGTGGCTACAGGAAGCGTAGAGCTGGTATGGGTCTCAGAGAATAAGCACGAGCAGCCATCTTCACTCCACACACCGCCTCTCAGCTCCCCCAAGTGACTGGAATGCATTGCCCCCCCCCACCCCAAGACATGGCAGCACAACATTCACCCTCTATCCAGGCTCCACTCAGCTAGATGAATTATGCAATTCTGACAGAAGCATTTATCATGCCAGACCTTATTAGAGAGAAGAGCTTGTGTCACTTCCTTACCATGTACACGGAATTGTAAGACATCTTTCGAAACGTACAGTACAGAGAGATCAAACAGCATGTGTTTATTTTGATGGAAAATGGTGCGCCAGGAGTGCCAAAGCTCAGGCTAGTGAAAATCATTGACAACCGTGGGAGACAGAATGCCCTTGTAATGGTGTACTGTATTGTCACTGGCTTCATATCTAGTAAGAGTTACTGCATAGTGTTCGTAAAGGAACAGATGAGAGCTGCCACATAAAGTTTGCAAGCTGTGACACTCTGCACATTGACTTAACCCTTCAGCTGCATTTTATCTATTCAAGTAGCTTTGTTTTTCTGGTAAAAACGATAGTGTCTGCGAGTAATCTGCCTTGTAATGGAATGTTATTTAGGTGAATCACTGAACTGACCTTACCAAATCATTCAGCCATCCAAGTCAAACTGATTGTGCTTCTTCATAGAGCCAGCTCCCATTCTATATATCTCTGACAAAGGTTTAGAAAGGTTCAAAATATTCAGTAATTTGTGTCAAGTGTCCTTGAGCAAGTCACGTCACCCTAAGTTGCTCCAGGGGAATGTCACTGAATTCACATAAGTCGCTCAGGATCTGCTAAATGACTAAACATCTTTTACAAGAACAATAGTAGCACATGTTTTTGTTATGTATATAATGTTATTTTCTTGTGTTCATGTCATAAAAAAGGGCTATGTGTATATTTACATTTTAGTGATTGAGCAGGCGCTCTTATCCAGAGCAACTTACAGTAAGTAAAGGGACATCCCCCTGGAGCAACTTAGGGAAAATGTATATGCATTTTCATATTTTTAAATATCAAGAAATACAGTTATTAAAGCTTTTGTAAGCTGCCAATTGTTTTTATCCAACTTTATCCCCACTAATCCT
This sequence comes from Umbra pygmaea, assembly GCA_016801145.1. Taxonomy (NCBI): domain Eukaryota; kingdom Metazoa; phylum Chordata; class Actinopteri; order Esociformes; family Umbridae; genus Umbra; species Umbra pygmaea. Next base: position 1,667 of record JACXGM010038698.1, read on the forward strand.
TCTACGTCGGCAGCTCCGCAACTCCCCTTTGACAAATGTGGGATGGTGAAGGGCGCTCACATGGTTCATCCAACCACATGGCGCAGAGCCGGGTGATTCTTTTTGCACTGCTCATCCAACACTGAAGCCTTTTAGAAGATCATGTACGGGATGATGTAAGTCCTTCAAAGTTGCCATTGGCCTCTTGGTAGCTTCCCTGATCAATGTCCTCCTGGCTCAGTCATCCAGTTTGCAAAAACGTCCCGATCTAGGAAAGGTGTTTGTTGTGCCATATGCTTTTCACTTCTTAATAATGCTCTAAGCAGTAATCAGAGGTATAGTTAAAGCCTTTGAAATATTTTGTATCCTTCTTCTAACTTGTGCCTTTACACAACTTTCTCCGAGAGCCATTTTGGAATCACCTTTCCAACCATGGTGTATTCTTTGCGTTGCCATGCACTACTAGTAAAGGACTCATCATGTAACAGACAGTTTTCTTATGAAGTAATCAAAACCACTAGAGCTGATGTCAGGTGGGGGGAAATTAGCATGGTGTGTTATCTGGGAAGTGACTGGTTGTACCTGGGTAAGTTTATAATGGCTGATGACTTTTTGTAAATGTCATTTTCACTTTGATGTCAAGGGTTATAATGTTTAAAATAGCTGGCAAAGGTTAGATTTTATATATTTAAATTTTCAGGGTGTTGTGTGACAAAAGGTAATGATTTTGACACGGTATGAAGACTTTCTATACAGCTACAATTTACTTCACACTGGCATGATCTGCGCACAGGTGGTCACTGGAGCGAGACGTGGCAGGGTAGTATAAGCATAATCGGACTTCTCTATCTGAAATACCTGGCAGCGCTATGCCAATTTGCCCTGCCTCGTGCTGGAGGCCCAGTCAGGCTTGAACCAATAACTGTATTTCTTAATATTTAAAAATATGAAATGGGATTTGAATGGAACAATCATTTCCTACACTTTGCATTGCTTATTTTGCCATTTGTACAGGAATTGCAATGAGGACATGATGAGTTCTGCTTCCACATTGTTTGTAATTAGGACACGCCGGTCCTAAAATGTTATGAATTATAGGCTGTAACAAAGCACTGCACTTTGTAGAAAACAGTTGTTCCATTTAAATCCCTTTATCCTATTTTTTATTTGTTTTTGTTAACAAGTCACTGAAATAGAAATGAGTGCCTTTCACACAGGTGAAACATAATACACATATCCTCTTTAATTACTTTTTAGTTAAAATGTAATTGAAGAGGAAATAGCATTAATGAATTAATAAAAGTATAATCCAATTAACAATATAATTTTCAATAAAACCTAACACCTAACAGTCAACTACAGTACCAGCTTCTACTTCAGCCACTGTCAGTTGCTGTAATACTGTGTGTGTGCCTTTGTGTGCATCTGTGTTTGTGTGTGGTTAAATATGACTGCTAAGGCCAGGGGATCTGAGCCAGCCAGGTGTGCCCAATCCAGAACTGTTCGTCCCCCATGCCACAAGGCGAAGACATTTGGCGTGGCGGGCCAATTTGCTGGGTTAGGTGGTGGTTATCTAAATGCAAAGTGATGCTGTAATAGCACTCGGGGTGCGCCTTAAATGCCGCTGGAGAGACTTGGCTGGGAGAGAGAGATGGCACAGGGGAAATGGCCTGGGTGAAATCTAGCCAATGTGATGCAGGGAGACAACATATGTGGATTAGAGCCTGTCATTGGTTGCGGAAGAGTGGGAGAAAGATTCCATATCGGGGATGCATCATGAAAGAGCGATGAGCAAAGGGAGGTAAAGACTGTGCTGGAGACAGACAGCTCCTTACTGAGATCAGTGATTTAACTGTGGTGAACAAAGAATATTAATGTACAGTAGAAACAATGCTAGAATAATCGTAGTGACATGAAAGTACATTTACACATTCCGAGAATGTTGGTGAATTGTTGTTTCTGGTGGTAGAAGACTACATATTAGATATCACATCAGTTTTGTTCCAAATCCTCTACAGGTACTTGGACAATTTAATTTATAACTGTTTTCTATTAAGCACGTTTGTTGGCATCTTCAGGGCAGATAAAATCAATGGGTTGCAGGCTTCAGGCAATCATCGTGGGCAAAGAATATGTTACCACTTCTGGTCATTACTTATGGTTCATCAAATATGGTAGCCTGGAAAAATCCAGACCCAAATCCGGAGGAAATTTGGGTCTGGCTTCGAGTAATGAAAATGACCCAACTCGAGGGGCGGCACCAAGCATGCATTTGAAAATCTCAAGGTACGCAATTGGATAACACTACGACCAATCACCAGTGGTTTTTCGCTAAGCCCCTATGGCGGAGCTAACTGGTAGATAAAACTCCTCCCGTATCAGGTAGCAAAACAGCAAAAACGTCCTTTTATAAAAAAGGAACGATTTGAGCGCCGTCTTCTGTTCCTCTTTTAGACAAAAAGCCAAGTCTAACTCGTTCATTGTAGTGGCCAAGATCATTTTAAACAACTGGTGTTAATCCATAGCGATCTTACAATGTTTACTAATGACTTCGAGGTCGCAGCGCTGTCGTGTCGTCATCTGTTTAACACACCTCTGGCACGCCTATATCAGATACACCGATGTGATTGGTGCAGCTCGGCTACAAGGGCATAGTTAATGAGCAGCATTACTCGGTGCCAGACTAACTTGCTGAGCAAATTCAAATTGTGCTCTCGCTAGAACTCTGGATTTCCAGGGTACAAATATGGCTGAAAATACCATGAAATTAAAGCTGACAGTATGCACTCCAACAATAGTCATTGTATCATTTCAAATCCAAAGTTGTGGAAGTACTGGACCAAAGCTGTTGTTCCACAATCCAAATACACTTGGATTTTCTGTACACAGTAAGTGGTGAGCACATGAAATAATGATACGAATGGTGAGTAAGCTACAAACATATTCATACCATGAAAGCATGGTTTACCTGATGTCCAGAGGATGCTACATATGATCACCAGCCGGATCTGTGAGTGTGGGTAGAGCACAATTAGCCACACCTGTTATTAATTATGCTATTGTCTCGCTGCACATTTAAGCAGCCCAAGCTGGAGTCAAGAGCCAGACAGTCCTGAAGGTGGCACACACTGAAAGACGCATGGAAGGTGCACAAGAGGACGTTAACAGAAATAGACTTGGCTGAGGAATATACCAAAGGTTTAATTGGACATTATATCAAAGACACATCTTGAAGACAACTCATTGCATTTGATAGAGAGTAGTCCTTGCTACTGTAGTAGTCACATACTTAAAAAGCACAGCCAAGGGTGTAGAAAAGGGGGGAAAGTGATGACGATTCAGTGGGCCCTGAAAGGGAGAGGACCCTAGATTTTAAATAATGTATGAGTTAGCATATCGGTGTGGCCCATGTGCTGTAGTTTCTTTCATGGGGCTCCGAAATCCCGACTACACCACTGAGCATAGCAGTGGTTTAACTGTTCAGCCTCCGAGTTCTGGAAAGTAAATGTGTGTAATCACAGAATTTAAATTCTTTCTTAATTTGATTTGACTAATTTCTCTAGGGTTTATCCTCTCTAAACTGTCAAAACAGCCAACAGACTCTCACAGGAAACAGTAAAAATTCATTGCAAAATGACTAACAGCCTACTTTCAGGTAACATTTTTATAAAATCTAAATATTGTAATCTAAACTACAGGAATGTTATCTATTGATTACATATTATAGTCATTCATAGCCAGACAGAAATAATAATGCTAAAACACATATATCCAAATGATTCAGGGGAGGCAATGTGACATAATGGTTATAGTATCTTGACTGGTGTTCACAAGCACCTTGGTTCAAATCCTAAACTGCTGTTAGGACCAATTCTATATGAGAATCTTATAAAACAGGTTGAGAATGTTCTAGCAGTGGTAATGAGGTCATCCTGGGGGGGACCTATTGCTTGTGGTTTTAAGCGCTAATCTATGCAATCAGCGCTTTTCTTAACTCTTACGTCTGACGGGATTAAACTTCTACTGTTATACTCCAGTATGTTTAATATGAGTTCATGCCACCAATGCAGGTCAGAGTGACATAGAATAGGCTTCTCAAAGCAAGCTATAGGCTCAAAGATGCCCAAATGTCAAAAGAGTCCACTGACAACATGTAGCCAAGGACACAGTCCCATAAGCTAAGGAGGAGCAGATAGGGACATTACAAAGAGAAGGGGTTTTCATTCTGTAAAGAGGCTGACACACCAAGCCGACGGCCAAACCGTTGGTGCGACTAGACAGAAGTTCCACTGCTTTTGGTAGATAACATATTATTTCATTTAGATATCGTATGTTTTATTTTTTAAACACAATTTAATGAATCCCGTGCTTTGACAGAGCATGACTGCTCTATTTAGGGATTTGTGACCATTATTTACATCCAAAAATCGATTATTAAAATGGTTGGCAACAAATTTTACTATCAATTAATTGGGTCTATGTTGTTGCTCGCTGTTTGTTGGAGCTGCATCACAAAACATTTTAAACTGTCTGACCAAAATCTTCAATGTTATGGCAGAACTTCACTTTAAGGGCGTTTTCAAACGTAAAAGTCCAGACCAAGGTCCAAACCAACATTTGTGTTCAATTACATTGTATGCATTTGATCCCGTTCTTTCTGGATTCACATAGTGATTTTGCTAGCGCACTAAATAACTTTCCATGACATTCCTATTGTGTGTTGTTACCACATACGTGTGTTGCTTCTCCCTTCGATTGGTGAGTAGACGGGGTGTGTGTCTGACGTTGGCGTGTTGTTTTGTCTTTTTCCGTATCAATGAAAATGAATGAACAAATGAATGAGCAAAACCTGATTGCGTTATGGTATTACTACCAGCAGCATCAACATCAGCACCAACTGATAACTCGCGAGAAATGTATTTTAATGATTTTGTCTGACCAAATTTAAATTAAATATCTAATCTCCTCTCTCCACGTACTTCCATGATTCATTTTTGCTTTTTCTAGCATTTTTTTCTGAGTTTGTTCTTCTTACTTCCTGTAATTGGTCCGAAATTCCAAACCATCCAAAAAGTGTTTTCATACTGCAAACGAACCAAACCATGGTTTAATTTGGTCCGGACCGAGACCATCTTTTTGATCTGACCAAAATTTGGATTTTTTATCCGGACCGTGGTCCGAGGTACCTTTCTCACCTGCAATTTTGGTTCGGACCAGACTGAAAAGTCAGAAAGTCCAGACCAAATGAGGTAGGTGTGAAAATGCCCTAAATTCAACTAAAAGGTTTTACGTGCAAACTCTGCAAAACAAAAGGCATGGCACCGGAGCACCACCGTAATGAAGGAGCACTTCAAAAGAAAACAGGTTGGAGCGATAAGCGAAGGTGACTCAACAGCAGGGTAAATTACTACATAATAATACCATGTGTTGCATTTTGAAATGAGGAATCGTTCCTCCCACAGCAGGTAGTTCTTATTTATCAAATAGCCGGTGTTTGGTCGCAATCCAGCTTATAAGGTCTATTTAATCAAATCCACTTCAACATTGCACAACAAGTGTATTTATCTAGCTGGCTAATTAATGTTTGTGGTAGAGCAGCCGCGGTAGAGCTAACGTTAATCTAGCAAGCTCATTAACACTACCCGGTAGTGCTCAAGTAAACAAAGAGAAAGAGTTATAGTGCAAAACTAATTTAAAACACAAATCAGTGATGCAAGCAACTCCAAATGTCTCAGATTTTCACCTATATTTTATATCTTTACATGACACATGACTAAAGCCAAAGCATACTAAACTGTTCACTACACGAATTTCCAACTACAAAAATCGTTGTACTGCTCACATCATTACACAACATTCCTGCAATTTGTCATCTTAACGTAGCATTTCTCACTACCACCACCACAGTGTGCAGGCTATAGGTACACATTAAAGGATTTAGAGGGTTCAATGGCAAAAGTCTCACAAAAACAAGCGATAGACTTTTATACCACGTGACTTTGTCAGAAATTGTGGCTGAAAAATACCAGCAGTTTTGCGCAAGTTGTTTGTGCAGTTATTTGTGTGGTAAAAATCTAGAGAGAGGAAAGCGCAATATATGGAGCAGAGAATGGTTGGGTAGATGTGGGCAGCAACAATTGTTTATGTTCTGTAAATAGATATATAATAAAACAATATGACCGGCGACGGACTAGTAGCCTGAATTTTGGGCCGTGTGATCAGAGCGCATGATTGTTACAGCCATGAGGCCAGTATCATTTCTCTCAGCCAAATAGCAACGTCCTTGCGCTGTGCACCCCCCCCACCCCCGCTGACGATGCCGCCGGAGGGTGGAAATGCCAGGCCTCAGTCCATCACTGATTATGACACACAATTGTTTTGGTATCATTTTCATGTCAACTTTGAGTGTATAATGATTTGCGCAAATTTTTATGAAAGCGGGAGATAGAATTCAAGGTATGCATAGGAAAACAAATGTAGGCTATTACAATTTACAGAAAATAGAAATTAAACGGTAGGCAGAACAATAATAAAAGGCAACCTGTAATTCTGATTCAAACCACTGTTTGCATAGAGAAGTATTTCATCTTAATTTCGCTTGAGAGAACGGTAGGTTACTGTAATTCCTGTTAATAATAAAGCTGTCAAAACTATAGGCTATTTCTTGATATTTTAAAATATGAATAAAGGAATCTACGGATAGATGGATAAACAACCTAACCTGTGTTGTGTTAGCACTGTTGTGCTAGCCCCACGACTAGTCGAGGAACTCCAACTGTCCCATATTTTTGTATCGGATGTAATGTCTACTAGTAGTGTTTGTGTTAGGGAGTCAGTTCTTCACTCTGTCCAAGGGGTGGAGCAGGCGTGGTTCTAGCGGGGTGGCACACACGTTCGCCTGACAACACTATATTATCTTGGCAACACTCTGATTCTACTTTTCAAAACAATAGCGCTCGCAATTCATGACACTAATCATTATTAATTCAATGCATAGATAGTTGGTGGGTCTATATTCATGTGTTGCTAAAATTAGTCTGGGGTGGAGGTAGAGGGCTCTGGAAAACCCAGGGTGTGTAATGTGAGTGGTAGGTAAGACAATTAGGCTAACGAGCTAGCCACCAGTGCATTGACATCGGAAGGTCACTAGCTACTGTAGCTATCGGTTGGCACGAAAAAAACACTTTATTACAAAAAATATTAGATTACATAAAACCTTTGGCTGGTTAGCATGTCTACATCAGCTACAATCTTTTTCTGGTAAGTGAATGTTAAAATCGTTTAAATTATTTAGATGGTCTTATTTGGAAGTTGGTGTTGAGATTTGGAGCAAGAGGAATTGTCCACCATGTTCTGTATTTTGGTCAGCTCCTCAGGTTGGCATAGTAATACTTTTTGATTACATACTACAGCACTTGAGTGATTAGGCAAAATTTTACATGCGGATATCAGGGAATTGTCATAGGCTTGAAATGCAATTTTGCCAATCAAATTGCAGATATCGCCAAACTATCTTATAAACCCAAATACCCTACTCACAAAAATTAATGAGATGGATTAGCCTAACGCTGGGAAACCACAAAACACCATGCGTCATCCATATTTCAGGACATAGTAGATATATATATTTTTGCCTTTAATCTTTTCACTCCCGCCCCCCACTAGCAGTGCCCCACACATTGGGAACCTCTGTACTAAATGACTAAAATGTAAATGTTAAAGGTTGATAAGAATTTAGCCATCAGTGTTGTTTTCTAACTTAACTAAAAAAATCAATACTGAAAGCTACTGTAAAACAGCCGAGGTAACAAAGGCTAACTGGACCCATTTGTGTTCCGGAGCACTTGTATTTCAGTAATTGCATAATTTACTAAAGCGAAGCACAATTACCCACTGTGCCATGATTAATATTTGTGTATGAAAAAAGGTTTTTCATTAATAGTGTTAGATTGTTGATGTTGTGGCTTGCAATTTTCCCAGGGAAGGGTACCTTGGAGGTGTTTTCAGACCAAAACATAGGAAGCCAATTACCAGGATATTCAAATTCGCTCATTTTCTAATGTGTTCACACAAATTATCATTGCATATGAGTTAAATGATCATAGTACATTAAGTATCTCTGTAACTGTGAAATTTCACTTGTAACTGTTTTGAAAACAAGGCACTTGATCTGAACAGTATTTATGTGTGTAGTGTTTGAACATTTTAATATTTTTGTATTTTGTGTAAAATCAATGAAAATGTATTCTAGGTTTTATAAAGTCATTAGTTCAGTTATGGATGGCTGTGTTAATTGCTTTGAGAGCATTGACCTTAATTTGGAGAAATACATACAGTGCCTTGCGATAGTATTCGGCCCCGTTGAACTTTTAAACCTTTTGCCACATTTCAGGCTTCAAACATAGAGATATGAAACTGTAATTTTTTGTGAAGAATCAACAACAAGTGGGACAAAATCATTAAGTGGAACGAAATTTATTGGATATTTCAAACTTTTTTAACAATTAAAAAGCTGAAGAATTGGGCGTGCAAAATTATTCAGCCCTCTTAAGTTAATACTTTGTAGCGCCACCTTTTGCTGCGATTACAGCTGTAAGTCGCTTGGGGTATGTCTCTATCAGTTTTGCACATCGAGAGACTGAAATTTTTGCCCATTCTTCCTAGCAAAACAGCTCGAGCTCAGTGAGGTTGGATGGAGAGCGTTTGTGAACAGCAGTTTTCAGTTCTTTCCACAGATTCTCGATTGGATTCAGGTCTGGACTTTGACTTGGCCATTCTAACACCTGGATATGTTTATTTGTGAACCATTCCATTGTAGATGTTGCTTTATGTTTTGGATCATTGTCTTGTTGGAAGACAAATCTCCGTCCCAGTCTCAGGTCTTTTGCAGACTCCATGAGGTTTTCTTCAAGAATGGTCCTGTATTTGGCTCCATCCATCTTCCCATCAATTTTAGCCATCTTCCCTGTCCCTGCTGAAGAGAAGCAGGCCCAAACCATGATGCTGCCACCACCATGTTTGACAGTGGGGATGGTGTGTTCAGGGTGATGAGCTGTGTTGCTTTTACACCAAACATAACGTTTTGCATTGTTGCCAAAAAGTTCGATTTTGGTTTCATCTGACCA
>JACXGM010038699.1:0-10770 GCA_016801145.1 Umbra pygmaea
CGGAAAAGCTGGCTGAGAACCCAGACGACTGCACTCTAACCCTGGATGTGGCTGACGTAAGGAGAGCTTTCAAAAGAGTGAACCCGCGGAAGTCTCCAGGGCCAGATGGTATTCCAGGCCGTGTTCTAAGAGGATGCGCCGACCAGCTTGCGGGGGTATTCACCTCTATATTCAACCTCTCCCTAACACAGTCTGCAGTTCCCTCCTGCTTCAAGCAGGCCACCATTATCCCGGTTCCAAAAAAACCTTACATCACCTGCCTAAATGACTACTGCCCAGTAGCACTAACCTCAATCATCATGAAGTGCTTCGAGCGGCTGGTCAAAACTCATATCTGCGCCGCCCTTCCGGACACCTTGGACCCCCTACAATTTGCATACCGCCCCAACAGATATACAGACGATGCAATAGCACTGACGGCACACACCGCCCTCTCACATTTGGAAAAAGGGAACACATACGTGAGGATGCTGTTTGTGGACTACAACGAACATAGGCTGCCCTGGTTGGTCCTATTTGACCGCGGCATGTAGTGCATGCAGAAATGTCAGTGTGCAGTGTTGTAGGGACCCATGGTGGCATGGTGATGGAGGACCCCCTGACCACTAAGGGCTGCACACATGATGTGATGTTGCCCCCGCACTGCCCGGCGACATTCTCGATTGCCCTTTGGCCGATGATGTTTCAGTCCCGATCTCCACGGGTGGATACGCCACGCCCGGCGATATTTTCCCTTTGCCTGGCAAGGAAAAACATCGCCTGTGATGTGGACGAGGTGACGTGGCCCGACCCCAATCGACGGAGTGATCCCTGACTTGTAATGGGAGTTGTTTTACTACCTGTACAATGTATCACTGAGGCTTGGTTTCGGGAATAAAAACGGTTTAAAAACTACAAATGACAGAAGTGTCTTGAGTAAAGTTGACCAGTGTGTTGTGACTGTTTATTGTTCATGTGCATGTGTGGTAACTATTGATCTGGAGAGGGCCTTTTGAAGTCAGAGTGTTAAGTTTTGATTGCAGAATGGCAGTTTTGATTGCAGAGTGGCAGTTTTGACATGGCAGTTCAATGTTAAACTTCAAGTGTTGTGTAAAGCATTCTTGTGTGTTGAGTTTTGACACAATGAGCCAAATTATGCATTTTGTGTGTTAGCAATTGGAAAATCTGTAAGAGAGCACAACACATCATAAAGAGTATGATACTTTATTAATGATCATTCAGAGAGGAAAACACAGCAAAAATAGTATATTACCTTCATTAACTATTTGGAATGGGTCTCAGTGCTGAAATGACTCTTAGTGCTGAAATGGCAGTTAGTACTGAAATGACAGTTAGTACTGAAATGGCTCTGGCTCCTTCAAGCAGTACAATGGCTTTTCTTCATAAATGCATATGTCCATTGACACAAGCATCTTGCTCCATCCTCCTCACGACTTAACTCAACTTGTCCCATATTTGGTTATAACTCAGCACATATTTAAAGGATAGGCTTTATAAAATAAAGACAGGTTAAAATAACAAAAATGATGCAGTGTTTTCAGACCTGGAATAATGCAAAGACAAAATCATTTTAAACGACACAGTACTAATGGGTTAACTTAAGAAGTGTTCAAAAATCAAGATTTGGTGGAATAACCCTAAATTTCATGTGTCTTGGCATTCTCTCCACCAGTCTTTCACATTGATGTTGGGTGACTTTATGCCACTCCAGGCGCAAATGTTAACCAGCTCGGACTTGTTTGATGGCTTGTAACCATCCATCTTCTTCTTGATCACATTTCAGAGGTTTTCAATAGAGTTTGGGTCTGCAGATTGGGCTGGCCATGACAGGGTCTTGATCTGGTGTGTCCTCCATCCACAACTTGATTGACCTGGCTGTGTCATGGAGCATTGTCCAGTTAAAAAAATCCCCTCAGCGTTGGGGAATATTGTCAGAACAGAAGGAAGCATGTTCTTCCAGGACAATCTTGTACTGTACGTGGCCTGATTCATACATCCTTCACAAAAACTTGTGTATTTGCAGTTATACACTGCGCTGTAAAAAGTAATTTGTTGACTCAACTCACAAAATTAGTAACCCTGTTGCGTGGATTCAACTCATAAAAAATTCAGTTGAGATAACTTTGAAAAATATGTTGAAACAACCAAAAAGCAAGATTACTTTTTACAGTGTGGCCACTGCAATTCAAACAGGCAACAGGAAAAATAATGTCATACTATACAGCAGTGTTTATCAACAGGGGTGGTACCGCCCCCCCCAGGGAAGTTCAGAGGACGACGGGGGGGGGGGGGGGGGGCACTGGAAGCAATATTTTGGAAAGGGGGCCATTGAGGTGCCCTTGGGGGGCGTTTGTTTAAAGGAGAGTTTAAACTGAAGATTCACAACAATACTTGTTTAAAGTTTGATCTTATTGCAAAAAACTGTGGTATGCAACATTAAATCCTGCCAGTTTACGCCACTGCGTCTGGATGTGATGTTTCTGTCAGTTTCTTGTGCGCAGCTGCATTCATGGGAATGGGATGTCAATGTATCATCTATAAAATTTCACCCAGAATTTTTTTCTCTTAAAAGCGTTAATTACACCATAAAATGCTATTACCCCTTGATAAATGCCAGCTTGTTTTCCATTGGAACAGTTCCAGGATTGAAGTTACGCTTGTCTGGGACAATTAAAACATATAGTCGGACAAATAGAATGTAGACTAACTTGTCCGAAAAGACAAGTGAAAAAAACAATTAATTCACCAAGTGCAGATATTGAGCTAAAACAATTAATCTGCAATTGGGTGACTTGTGATGTATTTTTTGCCATGACATCCAGGGATGTAGTGGAGGCTAAACGCACGTAAACGCCGTTTATGCACCTCCCGAAATTCGGAAATTGCCTTTACCCACCTCCAAAGTGCGTTTATCCACCTCTAAATGTCATTTATCCACCTTTAAATAGCCTATCGTTCCTAAGCCATTCTAAATTAAGCTTATGCCATTTTAGTTTCATATTGTTCATTATTAGTTTCATAGGTTGTTAAACCTAAAACGAAGTCTATCCATATTGCGCTGCATTAAGGTATTAAGAATGATGTTGTCACGACACAGCGCCCTGCCCGGAGATCATGGTGTAGTGGAGAACAAACCCAGGTACAGAAAATGCCGTTGACCAACTTTTTTATTTGTGAAAGAGGCTTTACTCATCCGTAGCTACAGCTTATTCATGCCCTATTCTGTTCAGCAGCACTCCCCAGTGCGCAGCAGACGATGTGCCAGACAAACATAACTTTTTAATAATGTTGACATTAGCTACAGTGATGCTAACTCCTGCATCTGTTTTAGAAATAGAAAGACTCATTGAAAACAAAGCACTCTCTTGGAAAATGAGTGTAAAGAAACGGTAAAGAAAATAGTTGCTCATATTTCAGTCAGTTGTCTACTGTATCCATCTAGCTCTAGTCAGTCAGTAGCTGTTTAGCCAGCATAGCTTAATCAATGCAAGAGTTCTGTACTGTATTGCACATATTTAGCTAAATGTAGCTCAAATACATGCTATCAAAATACAGTAACTAATAACAAAAACAGGGTTAATAAAAACTAAGTTGTGCTGAGACAGGCTGCCATTCAGGAAGAACACTAGAGGAGAGAGGTTAGTGCTTTGATTGTGCAAATAATGTTTTTTGTTGATAATAAATGGCTTCATATCATTGTCTAACCCATTGAAGTAAGATACTTTCAAACCTAGATTTACAAAGATAAGTGCTATATTGATTCTGCAGATGAGCTGATTATTGAATCAAGTGTGCTAGTTTATGATTACCACAAAAACATGAACGATTTGTTTGTTATTGGTTAGTATTGCTTACATTTGACAGTTATGTACATGCTTTGATATGTTTGTTATCACATAATTGACTGTATATCCACACTGATGTACATCAGCTTTTTGCTATACATATTTGCATTGCAGCTCAATTGAGGTAAAAAGACCATAGAAAGATGACACATTTCAATATAACCATTTTCAAATAGTATTTTATGTGAAATTGGTGTCAAGTCCAAATAACATTTTTGGGATGAATTAACAAATGTGGATTGAAATGCATCTGTATCAGTTTTTGTGTAAAATGGACACAAGGCCCTATTTATATACCTGTGTTAAAAGCAATGATAGTTTAAAAATGTAAAATGTTATGGTTGATATTGATGATTCTTTGTTTTTACATGATCGCCGTGAAGAGTTGATAGTTTTCCCACCATTTTATTTACCACTACACCACTGCTTGGTACCATCAAATGATAGCCTATAGCAATGTCATCAGGATACACATACTGTACACCTTGCCAGTGATCGCGTCGTGTTCCACCTGATCACAGAATTTATAGTTTACCCACCTCTTTTTTTACCACTACACCCCTGATGACATCGGTGTGTGTTTGTGACGTCTGCCCTCAATTTTACTTTATTGCTTCTTTAGATTAAGAGTATGAGATGGCTAGTTAACATTAACCGTTGTGTACTCTTCCGGTGGTTACACTGACAGAAAGCTCTGTTTACAGAGTGCTAGTGCACATTCGCTCTTTACTTCATCAAAAAAGTAGTCTCAAGTATGCACATATAAAGGTTTTAGCAACATTCAAAGTGTTTCTGATGTTTAATAGCTGGACTAAACCATTGCGTCTTTTATCCAAATGCATGTGATGACGGTGGTCGAAATTAAATAAGCGAGTGTCAAATCTAGAAACGTTACACCAGAGAATATTTCTTTATAGTGAGACTTAATCCCATGTTTCTCAATTTCTGACTATTTTATTTAAAAGCATAAATGCTGTTAAGATTTTGAACTGCTTCAATAGTTAGATTCAAGCCATTTTTTAGGAGAATATACAGTATATTCTCCTAAAAATGGGACTCTGTTACCATGGTATCCTTAAAGCAGTAGCTAAAACTTGTGTCACACCTTATGTCTCGGTCACAAAAGTGAACACGAATGCAACAGTATACCATGTTAGTTCTAACTCAGAATACAAACATTGTTTTATCTACCTTCCAGAGTGTGACCAAAATGTTAGTTTGAGGCCATGTTGTATATGTGATGGCACTTCTCATTGAATTTAATTGGTGTTTTTAAGAGCAATTGAGTTTTTTCTAGATGGCCTTAAATCCCTGGACGATGGCTTTGGTGCAATCACAAAGTACCTCCCAGAATACAAATTTAAATGTACTGTTTTACCATAAATTCCCTGGTTTCTATGCGACACAGATATGGGAGATATGTATTGCTTGTTTCCAGGAAATACAGGTGTGAATGTTAATCACAATATTGAAACGTCTGCTTCAGACTTTTTGTTTTTGCTACTGGACAAGTAAAACACCAGACTTACATGTCCAAAGGACAAGTGGCCAATAACGTTCATGTCAACCCCTGAATTCATAAGAATGATTATTGTTTGGCATTTCTGATTGGCTGTTGTTAAATTAAGATTTCAATATCAAATTGTAAGCTGTTTCTGATTGACTGCTGTTTTTTTCCATGGGAAACTAAAACATCTGTGGTTTGTCATTCAATGATGTGCTTTTTTGATGATTTTTGATGATAACAATAGTTACAACAATAATAACAATAATAATAATAATAACAAAAATAATATTTAACATTTAGGGCAATTACTTGATGAAGTGACCTGGATAATGGATATTGGACGCTGGCACACAAAAAGGTTGAAAACCACTCTTATAGAGTTCAATTTACATCAGAATTATTGGCATTTGCAAATGCTGACTTTCTATATAAGGTGACAAGAAATATATAAACGTTACTTGCAAACTATCAGGCATTACCAAATGTGCTTTTATAGGCCTACATTTGTGAACAGGCCAGGTAGTTTACTTTTGTGTCCTCTAGCAATAGGACTATGTTTAAAATCTATGAATACTCAATGAGAACAAATTGTAAAAAGAAATGGGTAGTGCATGTTCGACACATACCTCTTCCATTCCCTTAGGGTCATTGTGTCAATATGAAAATATGAACACATACAATGTAAATCACATTTTGGGATTGGCTGTCCCTATCCTAACATACAGTATACAGTACATCAGGGGTATTCAATTAAAATTCAAAGAGGTCCAGTCACACAGGTTTTATACCCAGCAAAGGTCCAAACATTTGAGATTTACATTGTAGTCATTTAGCAGTTGCCGTTATCCACAGCAACTTACAGTAAATGCATACATTTAAGAGAAATTAAAACAACCACACCTCAGTAGTAAGGGCATTCAATATAGGTCTGAAAGACATTCTGAGACCACTGCATTATTTTCTAAACCATCCCTATTGAAATCCCCTTGAATGTGATCAAGAGAAAGATGGATGCTCACAATCCATCAAACAAAGTCGAGCTGCTTGAATGTTTTGCACCAGGAGTGGCATAAAGTCAACCAACATCAATGTGAAAGACCTGGTGGAGAGCATGCAAAAAACACATGAAAGCCAATTATTATTATTATTATACAATTTTTATAATTCCACAAAATATTGATTTCTGAACTCATCCTACGTTAACAAATTAGTATTGTGTTATTTAAAAAATGAATATGGTCTGACAAAACTGCTTCCTTTTGTATTATTTTGATCAGTTGCATTTTCTGCAAATTAAGGCTCTGAATGACAATATTTTTATTTATAATTTGGGTGAAAGGTTGTCCCTAGTTTATGGAATAAAACAAACTTGTTCATATTTCACAAACTTATACATACCATTAGTAAAACCAGAGACACATTTTTTTTCAATGGTCTCTTAATTTCTTCCAAAGCTGGGCAAGTTTAATTCATGGAAAGAGCACAGTTCACTAGTCCTTTTATACTGTAGGTGTCTCAGTCAAGTGTGAATTCTCTGACCAAGAGTCTGAGTCGAGTAACAAATTTCTTAAACATAAGTGCACATTACCACTAGCTACATATCAATATTAAAGTATAATGTAGCACATTAGCAGTGGTTTAAATGTATATTTATAAAATCTTTCAAAATTTAAAAATCTTATATTGAAATACAAGTACTGTTTCTTTCAGAATGTTCTACAATAAAATGTTCAACAATTTCCCTACTAGTGCTAAGATCCTGACATACTGTACCAAGTACTGGTATAAATTACAAATGAACAAGCTCAAAAGGCCACTGAAAAATGGAGGTCATAACTTAGTCCACTTTAGACTAGTAGTCTGGCTTTCTAATTTTTTTATGAAGAATACCAAATTAGTAAACAAACTTCAACACCTATTGTGGCTGTAAATTATTTTGTTAGCTAGCTAGCCTCAATGTGAAGTCACATAATAGAAAGCCTTTAACCAAATTGCTTTACTAGCTAGCCAGCCACCTTACTTGACTTTACCTGCAGTTGACAATACACTTCAGCAAACTGACCTCTCTGCTGATTTTTAAGATCCCTGATAAAGTTCAATGTATTTGATCCAGCATATTTTAGTTTAGTTTTGTATAATGCACTCAGCTTGTTAGGTTTTTCTGTTTTTGGTACACTAGTAGTTAGCCTGAGAACAAGGGCACATATGGAGTTGGAATCAATATTTGTGATTCCACCACCACATTCGCTGGCTCTCTTTTCCTCGCTTATTCACTAATTTTCCCATGTTATTCAGACGTGATACAAATGCAATCTTTTCAGCAGCACATTACTGCCAGAAGCTATATCAAAAAAATTCGAGCAGGATATTATAAGTAGGCTTTCTAATGACACTTATTGTCCATGAGCCCTTATACTTAGAGTGAAGTCTAAAGTCACAAGAGGATTAGTCTAAAGTAATTTTTTATGAGACTTAAAGTGTGAGTCAGGTACGAGTCTCTAACTTGAGTCCCAATCTCTGGGAAAGAAGGTCATACAAATAAACAAAACCAAGACCTGAAAAAAAACATGATCATTTTTAAGTTGCACTATGATTCATATGGCTATCAGATTAACTAAAATACATTTCAATGACATTTAAACAAGATGTATTGTAAATACATGTTAAGTAGTTTCTTCACCCATCCAGACATGTGGTGAAAGTAAGCAAAATAGATAGGAAATCATTAATTTAAGTATGGCATTTTCAAATTTCTCTTCAAAAATAAAAAGACATTGACATTTCCTGTATGACCAGGTATACTGTATGTCCTCTTTGATGTGTTTAAGTGGGTTATTTGTTTAGTGAAGACTTGTTTGCATGTTATTGGGGCATGAATGTATTGGGAAGAACTCTGATGGATCATTTGTACTGGGCTCAGAGGTTGTTAATTTTCTGTGCCCTCACCCTGACCTTTTATTTTCTGAATACAATTCATAAAAATATCTGAGCATTCACATTCCCACTTTTCAAAAGTTAGGGCAAGCCATAATTTAATTTTCTCTAATCTCTCATTCCCAATTTTGCTTATCCCTCCCTCTCGATTAGTACAAGTTGGTATATTGGTCTCCATGCACTGTAAACAATTGCTTTCATTGGGTTATGTTGCGTGAAGTTATTTAAATGGTGCACATGTCTGCATCTCCCCTGAGCTGGCTAAAGTACGGCCGTCTAAAAACCGCTGTGGAAAAGATGAGAAGCTCTGCCAATATTATCAATATTATTAATACAGTATATAGGAAATGTGAAGTTCGCTAATTAGTGATGGCTGCAGTACATACTGCAAAAACATTTTCATAACCACATGGTTTAATAGCTTATTTCAAAGGGATTGAAATGTAACACTCTCTTCATCATATTAGTCGCATGATTTGGAATCAATGTTCAGGTGAAAGGTTCAATAAACAGGGTCATCCCACATCTCTTTTGAGTATTCTTCTGTGGACCAGAGGAGAGCAGCCTCTAATGAGCCTTAGCTGATTAACACAGAGCCTGTCGCTGTGTTCCAGCATTCACATCATTAACACCCACCAGGCACATCAACTCCTACTGAACACAGTGACTGGGAGCCCTGCTGAGGAAACAGCTGCTTTAACTGACACTAGCTCATCTGTGAACCATATTTAATTAGTTTATTTTTCACATTGTCAAACACACACGTACACACACACACACACACGCACACACACGCACACACACGCACACACACACACACACGCACGCACACACACACACACACACACACACACACACACATACTTTCTTTCAATCGTTTGTGTAAGGCAGAAAAGACATTTAATGTAACAGTCGCCCCCTTCTGGAGGACAGGATTTGGTACTCCAGATCACCAACTCCAGTCTGTGTGTTGTGTCAGATTTAAAGCGGAACTAGGTAACTTTCCATTAATTTGTTCTATCGGACCAAATGTAAGATTTTTTTTATAGTTTTTTATATAAATGTTTCTACAGGGATAATACAGGGACAATGTAGCCAATTTCCGAAAATACACATTATTTTGTCCTATAAAGTGTTTGCATTCGTTGCTAGTGACATATTGTGAAATTATATTTTCTATTGTTTGTATTATTTAAGGTGATGTTTTCAACCACTGGATCCAATATGCTAGTTCCTGAAATTTACTAGTCCTAAATAACATAATGTTTGTATTTTCTGGTAGTTTAAAAAAAAGTTACATAATGCAGGTTTAATGTTTCCCGTACCCTTCGGCACATGACATTCAGTAACCAACAGTCGCCTGTTTCAATTTGCTAAACCAGCTGTTTCCATTTCAGACATTAGTGTTGTATTTAGGTCACTCTGTTGGTTTGGTCTCTTGTTTCTTATTGTTACTACAGTATGCATGGTCTGTGTGTTAGTGTGTTGCTATCTGTTTCGTGTTAGCTATTTCTATATATGTTTTACCCATTGAGGTACATTTTACTTAAATAAAATTTGTTTTGATATTAAACCCTGTTTATTTCTCCTTAACCTTGGTGTTCGTCTCCACTTCTTCCCAACCACACCATGGATCATTACAGCTAGCTAAATGCACAAATCGAAGAATTCCTCATAGTACTATTCTACATCAGCCCCTGTTTCATTTTTAGTTATTTTGAACCATTTTCATGTGTTAACAGTTGTATGTATGGATTTTAATTCTTAGCATGTTATGTAGTTGATGGGTCAATGGGGTCAGAAATGTTTAATCTATGTACCGGTAGATACATTTTCTCTGGATTACCCATTAATCTTTAAACAGATGTTCAATTTCTTTTAAGGTGTTGAATATTTTTTTTCATCAAATTAGGGGAAACCAGTCCAATGTGCGATGTCACAGATATGAGAATCTCAATACCTCATAAAATTTGACAATGTCATTGTCACGTATCCTCCAAGATATTTAGAGACAGGCGCGAAGGTTCAATAATGCAACCACTTTTATTAAACTAAAAACCAAAATACTGCCACGAGGGGCGAAGCGTATATAAATCAAAGAAATACACTGGAACACGGGAAAAGGACACGTCACAGGATACATTGAACGACAAGAGACAAGACCAAACACTAAACCTAAATACACATATTAACGATGACAATGTAAGACACCTGGACTTGGAAATTAACTACACCGTGATCTATTGGTTAACATGAAACATGTGACAAGACATGGGAGTGAGATGTGGGAACATGCAATACACAACAGGGGCACAAGAGGGAGGCATATACCACACATTGGGGAGGAACCTGAACTCCAACACACACAGGGCAATAACAATGAGGACACATGAGGAATAAATCTAACCAACAAAACCACCGTGTAAACACTGAAAGCAACAAGGGAGACAAAACCACAAAAGACACTAAACCAAAATGTAGTCC
>JACXGM010038700.1:0-10769 GCA_016801145.1 Umbra pygmaea
TTCCAGGGGGCGCTGTAGAGCCCCCCGGCCCCGCCCGGGTACCAGCTTCAGCCCGGCTCTGATGGCCGCGGGTTCTGACCCGTGTGCAAATTTTCAAGAGTTTTTGAGCATGTTAAGGGCCCCAAAAGTGCCCAAAAGGTAGGAAAAAAAATAAAATAATAATCTTAACGAAAACAAAAGGGCCTTCGCCGTTGGCTTGGGCCCTAATAATACCAACAATTACAATAGGGTTACTCCGTACCGGAGTACCCCTAATAATAATAAACAATAACAATAATAACAGGGTTTCTGCCGGTTTGATGACATTAAATTTAAGACTAAGACTTTTTTTAATGCCACTCGAAATGCTTTTTAAGACCAATACCGCAGTGAACGCACAATAAAAAAACGAAAAATACCAATGGTTGGTCAAGAATTTAATTATGCACATTGGCAGAGGATTATGTATTCTAGCTTGTAGTGTTACTAAATAATCCCATTTGTGATCAATCAAAACATATTTAAGACCTGGGACATGGTTTATCTTATAATATAACCTTAACAAAATTGTTGCAAAAACTCTGGTTTATAAAGGATAGAACATAAGTAGGCTATTAGCCAGAAAGTGGTTTTCTGCAAAACTGTGCACATCTACATTAGCCCTAAAATGACCCAGCAGCAAAATTAACATTACTATGACATTTAGTACTACAGCCTACTATCCGATGTGATATTATTACAAATTCCCCATATGTTGATGAGTGATAATCTTTATAGAATTAGACATAGTAGCTTTATCATCTGGTAAAGTTAATAAAAGGGATAGCAAGCTATATGATTTTTCACCAATACTCTGAATCTGTTCAAATAGCATATTCATCTAATATCTATTATATTAATTGCTAATAATTATTGAGTTGTTGTGAGGGCAAACAGAGAATCATCAATAAACAATACTTTGCCAAATATCAGGAATAGTCCTATTTTTTTCAGACAACCAATAGTAGGCAGGAAGATTATTTTTGCCTTAATAGGCTAATGTTAATTATATGGCGACTTGAGTAGTTAAGCAGTATACTGAGACTACCTCTGTGGTTGGTTCCCGTTCTCTGCTATGTTTTGCAACACTTGGATGAAGGGTTGATGTTGACCATGTATCATGTTAGGGAAGAAGAAACTCAATTGTCTCACTTTGCTGCGCACCGACCTGTTTTTGGATGTCGGGAGCGTGAGTTGCGCAGTCTCTTGTGTTGGAATGCATTGTCTGACTGAGGGTGACGAGCGCAATACTTCATTTTAATTTTTATATTTTATTAGAAAGCAATGCCTTTTAATTATATTTGCAAATAAGTTATTTACTTTCATTATATTAAGTAAAGGACCACTTTTAAATGTATTTAAGTGTGTGACTCCAGCTTCGTACCTGGAGCTGTGTACGGCTTGTAACCACAGCGAAAATTGCTGTGCTCTTGCCATATCTCGTTAAAAGTACTGTACACTCTCTCGTTTTCCACACGTAGGCCTAGCCGAACTTGAACTCTAAGGAGACGCAGATGTATTTCGCGGGCAGGTATTGTATTGCATTTATCACAGGATTTGTAGTTATCACCGCATACGTATCAACATTAGTATCCCCAGAAATATCTTCAACACACCAAATCAACGTTCTTAGGGCAGCTTACTGCTGGTTTTGTTACTGTTACACCTTAAAAAATGTCTGTGTGCAACGCAAAATGTACTTTTGTTCCTAATTAACCTCTTTGAGCTCACGCTACCGGCCGCGGGAGAGTTGGGCCAAAAGGTGAATAGAATCATTGCTCACAAGTGCAGATTTAACTCTGCATATACATGGCTTATATGTACAAAAAGCTTAGAATTTCACGAATTTACCAAACATATCCGATTTACAATAGCTATAACAAGAATAAAAAGCCATGTTATTATGTGACTTGAGTGCAATGTAAACAAAACCGTCCGTTATTGGGACTGAGCTAATACATCCACAGCTGACAAAGAAAAATGTACTTACAGTCAGCTATCTTTCTCGGATTCGTTGTCAAAAGGGTCCCAGCAATAAAATGAAGCATTGTTTTCACATAACAAAATTGATTATAACAACGAAAACAATCAAAAACATCATGCAACTTTACCGCAAATCACGTTGTGTATGAAGACTCACCCAACTATTTCCGAACAATACACCATCTAAAACGTTTCCGAACCACCCAATACTTCCTGATTCGAATACCTTAGGTAACGTAGATGTAAAAAAAATATCTAATTTGTCATTTTACGCAACCGGAAGATATAGATAGATATCTCTTTGTCTGTGTAGTACCTCTGTCATTACGCACAGAAATGATGTCACAGTACTTACTTGAGTGACAGTAATGAAAGCAAATTATAACCGAATCATCTGAATGTAATGTTGTTAGAGAGCCAATGAGCAGGGCTGTTCAGTCAAATAGTATTGATCCTTCTGATCAACACAGAATATAAGCTGCAGTCACGCGTAAAATTATTTCTCGTTTCCTGATTACTAGCTTTACGCCTAGCAGTTGCACAGCGGTATTCGTTACGCAAGAGATAGTTTGCAAGACAAGAGTTTCTGTTTTCAAACTTTTACAACATGCCTCCCAAAGGTGAAAAAAGTTTGTCCAAGAAGTGAGATATCCACATTCAAGAAGCTTTGGAGGAAATTTTCAGAGAAAGTGACTCCGAAGTGCTTGATTGTCTTGACTCTGGGAGTGAGCATAGCTTTGACTCATCAGATGAAGAAATGTTTTTGGAAGGGAAAGATCCACTTTTAGATCGGTGAGTAAAATCAGTTATTTCTTATTCTAACATAGTTGTTTATGAATGTAGCCTAGTTATTATGCATTTACCCTTTGGCGTTGTGATGTGTTGCCTTTGTTTTGATTGTTATTTTTTTCTAATCGAAGTACATGTACCGCAACGGCCTTAGAACCAAGCATGTGCACAAATTATAGCTAGCATATGATTATAAGAAACGTGAGTACGAACAGAAGTATGATTGCTGTAATGTTTTCACATTATTTTCAACTTTGTTGTACGTGCACAAAGTGTAGAAACTAGATGTAGTTATAATGGCGTTTGGCCTTTGTTTGAACTATGCGTTCATCCCAGGGGATGTTATTTTTCTCTAATCGAAGTACATGTACTGCAACTGCCATAGAAGCAAGCATGTGCACAAATTATAGCTAGTATGTGATTATAGGAAACATGAGTTCTAACAGGTATGTTTGCTGTGATGTTTTCACATTATATTCAACTTTGTTCCATGTGCACAAAGTATAGAAAATGTATATGATTACAGGGAACTTAGTTCTAACTATTCTTTTTCTCATTCATTGCAGAGATTTGGACTCTGATGAACTCTGGGAGCCAGCACCCAAGAAGACACACCCCGGTCCCTCAACATCCTATTCAGGATCAACGCCAACCCCCGTTGGCACATGTTGGTGAAGGTATTTTGGGGTATTTTGGTATTGCATTTGACACTGTGTAAATAGTTGTGATTATAAGAACTGTTAGGTAACAATATCATGTTTTTAGTTATTCATGTGAATTCTTCACTTGGGCACATCCGGGCACATGTTGGCACATTTTTTTTATTTGGTATTGCATTTGACACTTTGTGTAAATAGGTGTGATTATAACTGTTAGGTAACAACATCATGTTTTTAGTTATTCATGTGAATTCTTCACTTGGGCACATCCGGACACATCCTGGCACATGTTGTCACATTTTTTTATTTGGTATTACATTTGGCACTTTGTGTAAATAGTTGTGATTATAAGAACTGTTAGGTAACAATATCATGTTTTTAGTTATTTATATGAACGTTCTTCAGTTGGGCACATGTTGGCATATCCTGGCACATGTTGGCACACTTTTTTTAATTTGGTATTACATTTGGCAATGTGTGTAAATAGTTGTGATTATAAGAACTGTTAGGTAACAATATCATGTTTTTATAGTTCTTTTTATGAAAATTCTTCACTTGGACACCTGAGGACACCTGGGGACACTTGGGCACATTTTGGCACAGTCTTGAAGGACAATTGCTGTCCTTTTACAAAATAGTCTATAGCTCCTTGGTCATTGATTCTATCATTCTAAAACTTTCAACATATGTTGTCAACCACTGGGGGATATAATTAGATGTGTTTCCAGGACCCTCTCTCAATATATGGTTTTGTACTTGTCTTTCAAACAGGATGTAGAAAAATATAAACAAAAAATAATTATGTATTTACTTTATTTCATCTTGTGACATACTCACTGTATAAAATTATTCTAAATAAATTATAGATTTCCAAGAAATTCAAAGTGTTTCCTTTTCAACATCGACAACAGTCAGGACTCCGCTTTGTAGGCTAAGACTCGATATTTTCTCTTTCTGCGGCCAGCGTTACTTGAAATGAACAAGGGTCAAGCCATTTTTAAGACCAGACTAAATGAAATTTAAGACCTCAGATGATAATCTGGCAATTTCTAAGATGTTTTAATGCCTTAAATTTAACGTTCAGAATTTCAGACTTATTAAGACTTTAAAACCCCGCGGCAACCCTGAATAAATATGAGCAATAACAATATGAGTGCCTTGCCAAAGGCAAGCACCCATAACAAGTATATTTTTAAACTGCATTATATTATTTTAGTGAGGACTAAGATAACTACAAAGAACTAATGTTAGGGAAATCTGTATGTTTTGTTACTAGTTTCGGACTGTAGTGCCTATACGTTATTAACGGGATGTTTTCATGTCTAAATAGTCCATCTCACTGGCGAAAATAATCACCAACTAGTGTCTGGATAAATATTAACATAATGTCAAATATCAAATATGCTAATTGGCAACCAACCAGAAAAACTATAATTGTTTGTTTTTATTGAGTACTTGAGCAAAGACCTCCAGTAGGCAAATCCAACTACATACTGGACAATTAACATATTTAATGCTAAAGTACAATAAAAAATGGAATAAAAATTATATACAGTTAGATCACATAGGCTACTACTTCTACGGCACATACAGGCTTATATAATTACCATCCAAATCTATAATGTTTTTGAAAACCATTTATCATTTTATTGGACACATTAACTATAACTTCACGCTGTGTGAAATTCCAGCGAAATGCAACCGGCCTGTAGTAGTGGCGGCAGGCTGGGGTAAAACAAGGGCTATCACCCCCATGAATAAGCTTAGCTCTCCCAACATTTGAATGGTGGCCAACCCACGCTTTCTTGCCTGAAGTGCTTGAAAACATATTTAAGAGGTTGGGCAATGCTCAAAACCGTAATGATGGGCAGTTAGAACAATCCGTCACAACTCCTTTTATTAGTGACTTGTTCAATTTAGGGATGCTCATTTCGGGTAATTTACCTGACCGACAACCGGAACTCGTTAACCGATTATTAACCGTTAACTGATAAGATTATAAGATTCAATTGGCTTTAAATAAAAAATGTAATTGACGAGTGTCTGTAACCCCTTAAATATACAAGTTTTTTTAACGGATTTGCTTTAATGTCTAAACAGCATACAGAACAGATTAACAACAGCTGCCGGGTGCACCAGCTTTGTGTTTAATTTCACTCGGGTGCAAAGTCCACACTAAACGATACGATGAAACTAGTTAGTTTCATACTAAAGCTGTGTCGATGTTTGGTACTGAGGTAAAGTCCACACCAATCAAAATATTGTCACAGAAAATTTGTTATAGACGTTTTCACTTTCTGTTTTCAATCAAAGGAAAGTAGCCTCGATGCAGTTTTTACCGAGTTGTCAAATTATAGAATGAAAACAGTCGGTGACAATCTGGAACATGGTTGTTGCTTACAGGAGACCTACTGCAAATAAGGGCTATATTTCATTAACACAAAACATAATGTTGATAACGCTTGCTATGCGTTATACTAACTTAACAATATCTGTGGAGCGCACCCATTTAATTGAAATTGCCATTACGGTCCTCTCCGAAAATAAAGTGCGTGTTGTCAATCACTGTGTGTTGTTTTTAAGGTAACATTATTTTGTCGGCTATAATGCATCAGGAGCATGATGAATTATAGCAGACAAAAAAATATATGCTTCCCAATACGATAGCGTTATACGTTTCTGTACATGAAAAAAGGAAAGCGCAAGTTAATATCACAGTCATCATAAATGTCCAAGGGTTGTCATTTTAAATGAAGAACGCGTTGCAGACGCAAAACACGCAGCCGGTATATTTCGCTTCTCATTACCTATATCTCCCCACCTTTTAAAACGAAGCGCAAGGCTCTGGTTGCGCGTGTCAACGCGCCACGTGATTTAACTAATATAGGCTATATATACGTAAAAAAAACTTAACAGTTTAACTGATAGTATTAAATCGGTCAAATGTTTTACTTTCGCTTAACGGTTAAACGGTCAATATGAGCATCCCTAGTTCAATTGTGTTGTTAATTTAATATAATTTCATTATATTCAGCCCAATACTTAACCTGTTCATCCCGAGGGTACCCGGTACCGGGACCTTTTCATGCACGTCACATACATTGGTTAATTACATATTGTAAACATGCGCAAAACCCGTCATGTTATATAATGCTAGAACGGCAAGGATCTCATCTGTAAATTTATCCAAACTGTTTTTGCCAAAAGCAAATAATATAGATGCATGGATTGCATTAAGTCGCAACAACAAAATTGACTACTGCATTTTTGGCACTGCTGATATACATCATATATGTAATCAATAAACAAACATTTCTCAACATAGCTACGGAAGTAATACAGCAATCGAAAGCCACTATTCATCCCTTCACAAAGATGCCAAGCTTTTTCTTCTAGTCCTAACAGGCACGAAACAGTCCAGCAATATATCAGCAAACACTATTTCACACTTTCAAATCAATACAACAACTTTTCCCTATATTGTATGATTTTTAATTGTAAAACGTTGTTTCTGGTTAACCAATTCCACTTGGCAAGTTATTTCAATGCCTTATAGACATTCCGGATTAGTTTAGGCTTCTATACATAGTGCATAATACATAATCACACTGGTTTGAACTTGACTGCCTGTTATATTTAAACATGTATCTGTTCAAAGTAAGATCTGTTTTGTTCAGTTACGCACGCTTTGCGCATTGTGGTTGTGCTCTCGGTTTTTGACGGATTACAATATCATTTCTCAACATGGCAGGTTCTAGCAAGAAATATTCAGTTACAGAGGCTTTGGTACTACTAGCAAAGGAAAATTGGACCGTAAATATTCTCCCTGACTAAGACTCTGACGATTCCATTGGAGTTACATGACGAACCATTTCGACAACAACATGAAACAAAACAACGGAGCACCTGTACACCCCAAATGCCGCATCAAAAGTGTATGTAAGTATATGTTATGTTGTTATTTCATTATATTTATTATGTCTTTACATAAACATGTTATTTATTACTTCAAATACTGTTTTACTGGTGTATTGTATGCGCACACAAATAGTTAGCCGCTAAGCTAAGCTAAGCAATGGCCCTTCCTGCATAATGATCATTGTATTATGATTTGTTATGCTACCAGTTCCACACAAAAGCCCACACACTAAGTGAACACATTTATTACTGTATTATTTTTACATTTAGTCAAAATAACATGTAATATGTTTGTTTTATTTTTATAAATAAATAAATAAATTCGGATGATGCATGTTTTGATACCACGTAACCTAGTGTAATACTGTAGCAGGTGTATTGTATCAATACAGAAGTATTTGCCATGCTTCTAGCTGAGTGAAATCCTTTGTTTACTAAGCTAGGCATGTAATAACTTCATTTTGACCTTAAAAAAAATACATATTTTAGAGACAAGATGGTAATTTAAACTGTCACTTGTTTCATTGTGTAAACAACAGTTGAATTATTATAGAGATCGGAATTCGAACAGTATAGGCTAAACCCTTTAACAAAGCTAGTGGCTCAGCAGAAAAATAAAAAAGTATTTTATAGTAAAAAAAATTGGGTTAGTGCTAGGAACAATATTCAATATGATGTCATACTTTTTCCACACACTATTGCTCAAACGGTCGGAATCATAATGAGTTTGTTTAAATTATGTTACAGATATGCTTTCCTAAAAAAGGTCAGATGACTACTGTAAATGGCACCCAGATTGACATAAAAGCCCACCCGAAGAATAGTATAGTAGGCTAAATTAATCAAACAGCATTCCACTCAATTTACAGGTGATAAGTGGAAAATATTATGACCGAAAGAACGAGATCCAGGGTACAAGCGGCCGAAATGGGTTTCCTCAGGAGGGTGGCTGGCTTCTCCCTTAGAGATAGGGTGAGAAGCTCAGTCATCTGTGAGGAGCTCAGAGTAGAGCCGCTGCTCCTTTACGTCGAAAGGAGCCAGTTGAGGTGGTTTGGGCATCTGGTAAGGACGCACCCAGGGCGCCTCCCTAGGGAGGTGTTCCAGGCACGTCCAGCTGGGAGGAGGCCTCAGGGAAGACCCAGGACTAGGTGGCGGGATTATATCTCCAACCTGGCCTGGGAATGCCTCGGGATCCCCCAGTCGGAGCTGGTTAATGTGGCTTGGGAAAATTTGGGGTCCCCTGCTGGAGCTGCTGCCCCCGTGACCCGACCTCGGATAAGCGGATGAAGATGGATGGAATTGGAAAATATGCTTCTAAATATGATTGCATGAGGTTGGAATACAATTTATTCAGAAAGACAAATATCATGGCATTTATTTAGGCTAAAGTATGATGCTATTACGGATTAGATGCCTATTATTGTTTGTTGAAAATATTCATATGAAGAATAGCATATTTCTCAATGCAATACACTTATCTTTACCAAAGTTTCACTTTTTACTGGTGAAGCGAGTAACCATCATGCACTGAATTTCACACTACATGGCACCTTCTGTCAAGTTCTGAAATTTGGATTGTTTCGTACCTCATTGTAGCTTACATTTCCAGCAGGTAAGTGTTATTTATCAATTGGGATTTCCTACCAGTGTGCATATTTTTTAAAATTCTCCTGGTTTCAAGGTATATGATGTTATTTATTTTTTCATGCATAATCAGGTGTTCCCAGCATTTTCTACTGGTTGAGAGGAATTTTTGCGGTAGATTGACTTAGGATGGTCTATTTTCCTCTCATGATGAGTGAATATTGTAGAATAATTCCACACTAGTAGTAATCCAAGTTTACCCCAGAAAACTATAGTGCTTACAAAGATTCTAATGAAGTGAGGTATCAGAATGCGCTGATGTTAACTTCATACATTGTTGATATTCCAAAACGTGCTTTTGGCTAAGGTGGTAGAGCAAATCACTCATGTTGCCTCCCCAGGCTACAACTTTAGCCTGATAACACTTTGTTGTTTGGTCGACGTCGGATTTTATGAAACCAAAAAACTTTCAAACAGACGCAGCTCTTTTTGGAACAAGGTCTGTGTCATCATGTTCTGCAGCGTCAATCTTTCTTTACTGCAACGTAACACCAGAGCACTACTGTTTACCCTCACCATGCCTCGCAGAAGCACCATATGAATGTTTAGAAGCGCAACATTGAAAAGGGTCTAATCTGAAACATTGTCGTGCGGTGCAGCGTTCCGGATATTGTGTATTCAAATACACCGGTATGGCGGTATATTAAATTAATATCATAACTAAAAAAATACACACCGGTATTTGGTGTGAACCGGTATACCGCCCAGCACTAGTTAGTGAGTTTTTTCAGTGAAACTGGGCTATTCAGACAAGAAAAAAATAATTTAAATGCCAGTTTGAATATTAAAATGTACATTGAACCACAAGTTCTTCGTGTAGCTATGCACTAACATTAATGCAGGTACTCCACTTTGGGAATAGCTGGTTTAATATAATAATAATAATAATAATAATAATAATAATAATAATAAGTTGGGTGTTTAACATTTGTAACATAATGACTAGCTGAGTGCAAAACCAATGCAAGTCCGGGGGATATTACGTGTCACCTTTCTATGAAAATGATGCAAACATTGTAAGGGTGCGTGCAATGCTGATATTTTTTATACACAAAACAAGATTTCTGTATAAGGGTGTGCGTTAATATTGGGTGCACGCGGTGTGTTAAATACAGTATTTATTATATTTATTATGTGTAGAATTCAACCCGCGTGGCCTGCCTGTCAAACTGAATATAACAACATGGACTGGTTAAGTAGTGCTGGTTGTGTTTGATACCAATGATCCTGGCTGATGGAGAAGAACAACTAAGATAAGTATTCTGAAGCATAGCAGTACAGGTACATGTGGGCCCACTATTTGGCTAGGATCAGGGGACAGTTGCCTTTAATTTAATGAGTTATAATATCTTGTTAATTATTTATAAATGGTTTATAACAAAATTTATAAACTACTTAATTATAAACCATTTCTAAGGGAGCCTTATTTTAAAGTGTTACCAAATTGAAATATTTATTTCTGGTTGGATGCAAATTAATTTGATATTTGACATTATAATTGTTATTTACTATAGTTTTATTTACTAGGGATGTAAAAATGTCTTTGGTTGACAAAGACTCAGCTGATCTCTTGCAATAGACTAATCAAAATTTTTTAACCTTTTCTTCTTCATAAATGTCACACCCAATGTTTTTAAAAAAATCATTTCGTTTGATGGTTTAGAGCACTGGTGGAAGTAAATAATTAAGTAAAAACTGCAATTTACAATACAAACTGTTCTCAGTTTTTCTTCCCTTTATAAATAATAATAATAATAA
>JACXGM010038702.1:0-10769 GCA_016801145.1 Umbra pygmaea
AACACGTATACCCTCACAGATACAGTCAGTATGTCTTCCACCAACACCTATAGACACACAGATACACACACACAAAATACAGCTCACTTTAGCAGTTTGATGGTTTGTCCTCTGAAGCAGGGCAGACCAGTGTCCAACATCAGAGTAACCAAGGAAACCACCGCATCCATGTAGGGCCTGAAAGAAAACATTATATAAACAACCTACCTACTTAAAAAATTCACATACTACATATGTAAAGCAAGAAAGTGATGTGAATAGGAGCACCTGCTTTCATTTTGGAGTGCCAGAATTAAACCCCGGACCTCAATATAAATATGAATAAATAGAAAGAGTTGAAAATTGCTGTTCACTAAAAAATATTGTGTCCAGATGTGCAAAGCTGGTAGTTATTACAATAGACCCACGGCTGTAATTGCTGCCAAAGTTGCCTTACAATATTGACTAAAGGGGGTGAATACTCATGCATTATCAATTATTTTGTGTTTTATTTTGTAAATCAGAACAGTTTGTAGAATATATAAATTCAATATCAACCGATCAGCCATAACATTATGACCGTGACGATCACAAAATCGATCATTGACCTTCTTCCTAGTCTGCACTGGTACCATGTACACTTGAGCATACTTGTTCGAACATAGTGTTCCTTATAGACAATCCATGACTATCACAGAAGTCCAACAACAAATGCCCACTCAGGTTTAGATCAGGGAGGCCGTTCCTCCCAGTCACGCTTCTCCAGGTATCTCCATCGTTGCCCACATGGGCATTGAAGTCTCTCAGCAGAACAATGGAGTCCCCTATTGGAGCGCGGTGCAGGACTCCATTCAGAGGGCTCCAAGAAGGCTGAATACTCCAAGCTGCTATTTGGTGCATATTCACAAACAACAGTCAAAGTCCCCCCCCCACCCTTAAGTGTAAGGAGGCAATCCTCTTGTCCACCGAGGTAAAATCCAACGCAGTGGCGCTAAGCGGGGGTTTATTAGTATCCCCATCCCCGCCTGGCGCCTCTCACACTGGGCAACTCCAGAGAAGAATAGGGCCCAACCCCAATCCAGTAATATGGTTCCAGAACTGAGGCTGTGCGTAGAGGTAAGCCTTCACCAGATCCAACTGGTAGCGCTCCACCTCCCGCACAAGTTCTGGCTCCTTTCCCACAGACAGGTGATGTTCCACCTCCCCATAGCCAGCTTCGGCTGCCCAGGTCTGGTCCTTTCAGGTCTCTGACCTTCACTGCCCCCAACGTGGCTGAGATGCCACGTAGCTCCTTCGGCCGGGCTCCATGGTAAACCCGGCCACCAGACGCTTGCAGACGTCTGGGCCTGCCTCCAGACGGAGGCCCCGGGTTTCCTCAGGGCACAAAACACACAGTTCATCGCAGTTTGTTGAATATGGGTCTTCTATTTTGGCAGCAAATGGGGGACCTATACAATATTAGGCAATTGGTCATAATGTTTTAGCTGATTGATGTAGTATACACTGCGTTCAAAATGATCATAAACATGAAATATGAGTTGCTACAATACACATCATTGCATTGACTGCTTACAATAAATGTCTCTCTAATTGTCTCTCTGCTGTTATGTATACTGTACAACCTTTGACCTAGTAGTTTAAAAGTTTGAAACATAATAAATTCCATTTATTAGGGAAATTGCAACCTGCTTTAGTCTTTTTATTAAAATGTCAAACCCCTTCATGAATAACACACAAGCAAAGACACACACACTCACCTAACAGCCAGGTATCCCCTCACACACTCACCTAACAGCCAGGTATCCCCTCACACACTCACCTAACAGCCAGGTATCCCCTCACACACTCACCTAACAGCCAGGTATCCCCTCACACACATCTCCATGAACCACTTGAAGGGTGTGGCCTCCATTTTGCCACCCATGATCATCACCATCTCGTCGGTCAGCTTGATGTCTGGCTCCCAGCCCAGGTTACCGCCAGGAGAGCTCTCAAACATGAAGCCAAAATCTGAGGAGAAACAGATGTGTCCAGTTAGAACATTGTATTAGTGGTAAGACCTCTAATTGTTATTTGTTTATACTGTACAGTATTTTAAAATGCCAGATTAGATTTTTGATTCTACAGTTGTGTGGTACACATTCATTATCAGTGCTGTTCTATTGGGTTTGTTTTTATTCCACTAGTACATAAAGTTTCCATCTCCAATGCTCTTCAACACGTTAGTGTTCACTTTCCGAATTAAGTGGAATTGACCCAAAACCTATAATATGCTATTAAACTTTCTGGTGTTGTTGAATGTAAATGCACTTATGGCAACCTAAGACCTAACCTAGAAGTCCCTGTTACTTATTTCCATACCCTAAACCTAACCCTTACTCTAACATTAACCTACAGTAACTGGTAATGCTAAAAGTAAAATGTAACACTATACCCAATTCTTAACTCCTAAATCAGAAATCTAATTTTCCCTAGTGGAGACCTGTTAAAAAACACATTGGGAACAATTTCTCAGGTTTTACTTTATCCTATACGGTTCATCAACATTATTCAGTCACACCCTCTCTTCAATAACCTAATTCTATGCCAAACTACAACCATGTACTAACAGCTAAAGCGCACAGTATACTACAGAATCCTGACCTGGCGCGCGCCAAAGTCACGTCATGCGAGCACTGTAACCATTTATACTTGTGCGTGGTGTTCGCGACACAAGTTGCAGTATTCTCCTGAAAAGAGGTGTCGCAACTGAGGAGAGGCTACCGACTTTGATATTTTCACGGACTAGAAGAAGAAAAAGGTAAACGATGGCAGAACTGTTAGCAGCATTGACGTTAATGTCAACAGTGGCTAAGATAATCTTAACTGTGTTGTTATGAACCATTTACAGTTTTATTATGAATCATTATCTGTGTTACTAGGAATTGTTTACTGTGCACTTGAACTCGTCCTTGCTTCCTGTTTCCGCTTTGGCTCACGCGCTCGAAATCCCTGCGCGCCAGCAAAATCTACGTCATTTTGATGTCACTTTGGCGCACGCCCGGTCGGGTGCGTTAAGTATACTGTAGGCATAATCCTGTGCCTGACAGGTAAAGCCTAAATCTAAAAGTCTAATTCCAACCCTGAGACCAATGATATTATTTTCCCTAAATTTAAATGCTAGTAGTAGAATTGGAAGGTTTCTTGGTCCCCATGTATAGAAAGATAAATGTAGAAACACACCGATATGGATGAGGTGTCCCTGGCTGTCCAGCATGATGTTGCCATTGTGTCTGTCTTTTAGCTGTAGCAGGAAGAGCAGAAGGCTGTATGCAGCCATGCTGCGGATGAAGTTATACCGTGCCTACAGACGAAAGCATAATAACATAAATACTTTCAGCCTTCACATTTCTGCATAACCCAGGAGTAAATAATGTGTGCACTAGTAGCTGTGGGTTACGAATAGGGCTACATTATAATTCTCAACCCTCCTCCAGAACTATTACCCCCTTCTGTGTTTACAGTGCAACCGGAAAGAATTACCAGCACTTGACTTTTTCCACATTTTGTTATGTTACACCCTCATTCCGAAATGGATCATATTTATTATTTCCCTTAAAATTTCTACAAACAAAACCCTTATAATTACAATGAAAAATAAGTTGTTTCAATCTTAGCAAATATATTAAAAATAAAAAAGCACACGTACATAAGTATTCACAGCCTCTTGTTGAACAAACTTTGTTACCTTTGGCAGCATTTACAGCCTCTTTTTGAGTATTATGCTACAAGCTTGGCATTCCTTTGTTATCTTGGCTGTGTGCTTGGGGTCATTATACAGTTGGAAAATGAACCTTCGTCCCAGTCTGAGGTCCAGAGCGCTCTGGAGCAGGTTTTCAGGAAGGATGTCTCTGTACATTGCTGCATTCATCTTTCCCTCAATCTTGACTAGTCTTCCCGTTTCTGATGCTGAAAAACATGCCCACAGCATGATGCTTCCACCACCATGCTTCACTGTAGGGATGGTATTGGCCAGGTGATGAGCTCTCATGTGCCTTTTACTGAGGAGTGGCTTCCGTCTGGCCACTCTACCATTTAGGACTGATTGGTGAAGTGCTGCAGATATGGTTGCTCTTCCAGAAGGTTCTCCTCTCTCCACAGAGAAATGCTGGAGCTCTGTCAAAGTGACCATCAGGTTCTTGGTCACCTTCCTGACTAAGGCCCTTCTCCCCTGATTGCTCAGTTTGGCCGGGCTGCCAGTTCCAAACTTCTTCTATTTATGGATGATCAAGGCCACTCTGCTCATTGGGACCTTCAATGCTGCAGATATTTTTCTGTACCCTTCTCCAGATCTGTGCCTCAATACAATCCTGTCTCTGAGGTCTACAGACAATTCCTTGGACTTCATGGCTTGGTTTGTGCTCTGACATGCACTGTTAACAGTGGGACCTTATATAGACAGGTGTGTGCCTTTCCAAATCATGTCTAATCAACTGGATTTACCACAGGTGCACTCCAATCAGGTTGTGGAAACATCTCAAAGATGACTAGTGGAAACAGGATGCACCTGAGCTCAATTTTAAGTGTCATGGCAAAGGCTGTAAATACTTATATACATGTGCTTTTGTTGTTTTTTATTTTTAAGATTTCAAACACACTTCTTTCACATTATCATTATGGCATATTTTTTTTTGTAGAATTTTGAGGGAAATAATGAATTTAATCAATTTCAGAATAAGCGTGTTACATAACAAAATGTGGAAAAAGTGTAGTGCTGTGAAAACTTTCCGGATGCACTGGAAAAGGAACAGAGTATGGTGGGAATTCTTTCAGGCTTCCTTGTACAGTTTCCAAAGTTAAGTTCTTAGAGAAAAGTGTATGCATGTGGAGGAGGTTGTAAGAATCAGAACACAGCCGTTATACCTTTTGGAAAGCTAGAGTGGACTCATCGCCATACTGGTTCCGGAAGTAGTCGTACATGCCAAAGTCTGTCTGTCGGCCCAGCTGATCACGAGACTTACAGTTTGGGATGCACTCGATCACACCACACTGAGAGAGGAAACGGCAGTCCACAAAGAAACACAGAGAATGAGAAAAATAATAAGCAGAAGGAGACTGAGACATTTTACCATCCCAGTGACTGGCAATGTGTTTAGCTGCAAACCAAAATAAGTCACATTTAACAGTACTGAAAGAAACTGAATAGATCTACTATGTTGAGAATGATTAGATTTAGGATTTTCTTAGGATCCTCATTAAGTACTCATTAGGATCCTCATTAGGTACTGGCAAAATCAGCAGCTAAACAACCTGTGCAGAATGTAACAGGGCTATATCTGTGCAGAACCAGGACCATTTCATTATGATTCAATTTACTACTAGGCCACCTTACTGCCACATTCATGACACATTCAGTGCAAATACTGTACATATTCCTAACAATTAGGAAAAATATATTTTGCAATCTCATGCTTCACTTAGACATTTGTGTTGTTTCCAGGAGAAATAAAAAAATATCAGAAAGGCATCTTCAAAAGATAGGATTGTTTTGCCATCATGTTCCAGTAAATGCTGTCCACTTGTAAATGATCCTCTCACAGCTTTGGGAAATCCTTACCGGGGCGTGAAAAGAGCATTATGAACAAAGCGCTGCTTAAATTGTCCCCCAAAAAAATAACACATCCGATTTTTTTTTTTATTCACGGCACACTTCAGGAGTCCTCACGGCACAAAAGTGTGTGCCGGCACAATGGTTTGAAAACATCTGGTATATGGTATAACAGATTAAAGGGAGAATCCGGACCCCTAAACACCCGGAAATCGTTTTGACGGTAATGTTTCTGACATAGCAGACACTAAAAACACATTCTTAATGCGTTCTCAAATTACCAACTTGGCCTTTGCTGTCAAAATGGGCAGTTGACAACAACACAGGCCAAAACAGAAACTGAAATTCCTTCCCAGAATGGAAATTTCAAAGGGCAAAATACTGGATTTAGCATTGTTATAAAAAAGATTGTATATCAATTTAGCATATTTGATTAATATCTGGAGACATATTTTGGTGTAATTTTTTTAAAAACATAAATCTTGTGTCACATTTTATAAACCAGTCACAAAAGTTAAAAAGCAGCAGTATACAGTACCATGATATTTCTAACTGGGAATATGGGAGTGACTGGTAGATTTTTTTATCTACCTGCCAGAATGTGACCAATATGTTAGTTTTAGACCATGTTGTAAATGTAATGAATTGGTGCTTTTAAGAGTAATTGAGTTGGCTATTCCTTCTAGATGACCTTAATTCCATGGATGCTGGCCTTGGTGCATCACTAAAATACCTCCCTGAACTTAAATTAAAATGAACTGTTACACGATCAATTACATGGTTTATATGTGACACAGGGGAGATATGTATTGTTCCAAAATTACAGACATGAATGTTAATCACAATATTTGAAACTTCTTCGGACAAGTCATTTTTGCTATTGGACATGTACTATATGTATAATACCAGACTTACTTGACCTAATTACAAGTGGCCAATGAAGTTAATGTCAATCCCCGTAGAGGGATTTTGTTTCTAAAATAGCTAGTACAAGTGATGAAACACCTGAAGAGCTGGACGATTCCAACATTGATCAAGTGTTATTGAATGGTAATATACAACCATAGCTACATGTTTGAGCCAGAATACAGTGAGGCCAGAGCTGGGTGAATCAAACTGCTGCAGGTGAAGCCACTAAGCCCATGGTTAACTTGGGTTAACTCACAATGTCGACAGAGAGAGAAAGTGTTTGTTGTACAGAGTGGGACAGGACTCAATTTTAGCTTTCAAACATCTCCAGCAAAGAAGATGATTACTATGTTTTTTAGATCATCAGGCACAGCATTGTACAACATAAATAATCTATGGTAATGTTTGTAAATACTATATTAAGATTTACTTTGGAATGTGCCTTTAATATGTCCCAAACCATAGTATATCAAAAATGTACGTCTGATTGATTTTTGTAGTATGCAACCATGCTTTGTGGGTTACATTTTCTAAATCCCCCTGCGCGAGAAAAGAGGTAATGGTTCTCAAAACTTTTCACCGGATGAACAGTTACAAAAATCTGCAGAATATGCTGAGCATCATACACTGTTCAAAAAAATAAAGAGAACACTAAGATAACACATCCTAGATCTGAATGAATGAAATAATTGTATGAAATACTTTTGTCTTTACATAGTTGAATGTGCTGACAACAAAATCGCACAAAAATGATCAATGGAAATCAAATTTATCAACCCATAGACATGCTCCTGATGAGGTGGCGGATGGTCTCCTGATGGATGTCCTCCCAGACCTGGACTAAAACATCTGCCAACTCCTGGACAGTCTGTGGTGCAACGTGGCATTGGTGGATGGAGAGAGACATGATGTCCCAGATGTGCTCAATCGGATTCAGGTCTGGGGAACGGGCAGGCCAGTCCATAGCATCAATGCCTGCCTCTTGCAGGAACTGCTGACACACTCCAGCCACATGAGGTCTAGCATTGTCTTGGATTAGGAGGAAACCAGGGCCAACCACACCAGCATATGCTTTCACAAGGGGTCTGAGGATCTCATCTCAGTACCTAATGGCAGTCAGGCTACCTCTGGCAGAGCACATGGAGGGCTGTCTGGCCCCCCAAAGAAATGCCACCCCACACCATTACTGACCCACCACCAAACTGGTCATGCTGGTGGACGTCGGGCCCTCATACCACCCTCATTAGTGGACACATGCACATTTGTGACCTGCTGGAGGTCATTTTGCAGGGCTCTGGCAGTGCTCCTCCTGCTCCTCCTTGCACAAAGGCAGAGGTAGAGGTCCTGCTGCTGGGTTGTTGCCCTCCTACGGCCTCCTCCACGTCTCCTGATGTACTGGCCTGTCTCCTGGTAGCGCCTCCATGCTCTGGACACTACGCTGACAGACACAGCAAACCATCATACCACAGCCCACATTGATGTGCCATCCTGGATGACCTGCACTACCTGAGCCACTTGTGTGGGTTGTAGACTCCGTCTCATGCTACCACTAGAGTAAAACCACCGCCAGCATTTAAAGGTGACTAAAACATCAGCCAGGAAGCATAGGAACTGAGAAGTGGTCTGTGGTCACCACCTGCAGAACCACTCCTTTATTGGGGGTGTCTTGCTAATTGCCTATAATTTCGATCTGTTGTCTGTTCCATTTGCACAACAGCATGTGAAATTGATTGTCAATCAGTGTTGCTTCCTGAGTGATTAGTGTGATTTTACAGAAGTGTGATTGACTTGGAGTTACAATGTGTTGTTTAGGTGTTCCCTTTATTTTTCTGAGCAGTGTAGATAACTAAATTGATTTGTTTTGTTGCAGCACCAAGATACAGATGTTACAAAGCTAGCTAGCTAAAGTTTATAAATTAGTAGCTTCTTGCTAACATTATAACAACACCTAATTTTGGCCAGCTAAGCAATTGCAAGATTGTAATGTATTTAACATCATCAGTGCATTACATAAATGTAGTATGTACTGGTGAATGTGAGTTGAGCTGCAGCCCTACAAAGTCCCAGACAATCTCTTCCCTTAAAAGATCTATCCTTTGATTGGTTCATTCCAAATGATTTATCCACCTGATTCTGCTTACCTACTAGATTCATCCAATTCAACTTGTTTTTACACCTGCTCCTCTTAATTCTTAAAAAAAAGTTTTAATTTTAGTGTTGTAATATACACATGATATTGCACGGCGTTCGTGGTTCGACTTGTCGAGTCTGTTTTTCCCAAGATGGCGCCTGTCTGTATACGCAAACGGTACTCTCTTTTAAACTATATATTTAATAAACTGTCTGTACACTTGCAAAGTTCTTAATGCTTCAGTTTGCATGTAGGGACCCTCATTCTGCTACTGTGGAAATATGTATTCTACTTTGAGCCTTGTTAGTGGTATAAAATAGTGATTTCTTTTTACTTCATTCATGCCCTCACAACTATCATTTTAAGGTAATTATCAGTTCACACTAAAACTGGGCACATTCAATTAGCATATCCCGGAGAACGGACGACTTGGTACCCATGTGTTATTAACCCCTAGATTCATTTTGTGGTGGAATTGTCCTTTAAGCCCCTCCTGAAAAAGAGCAATTTGGATCACTCTGTATTGAGCAACTATAGACCAATCTCAAATTTATGTTTCATAGGCAAGATCATTGAAGAAGTTGTTTTTAATCAGATAAACAAATTCTTAAGCTGAAATGGATACTTTGAAAATTTTCAATCTGGTTTCTGACCACATCGCAGTACAGAGACAGCGCTCATAAAGATAATAAATGATATTCGTCTCAATTCAGATACAGGCAAACTAAGTCTGAGTGGACATTCATGACGTGTGGAGTTCCACAAGGCTCAATTCTTGTGCCACTCCTAATTAACCTGTTTATGCTCCCACTGAGCCAAATAATGATAAAGAAACAAATTGCTTACCACAGCTATGCAGACGACACCCAGATCTACTTAACCTTTTTGCCTAATGGCTACAGTCCCATTGACTCCCTGTGCCAATGCATTGATGAAATTAACATCTGGATGTGCCAATACTTTCTTAAGTTAAACAAAGAGAAAAATGAAGTCATTACATTTGGAAACAAAGACGACGTTCTCAAGGTGAATGGATACCTTGACGCTAAAGGTCAAACAACTAAAGTTCAAGTCAGGAATTTGTGTGTGATTCTGGAGTCAGACCTTAGTTTCAGTAGTCATGTTAAAGCAATAACTTAATCAGCATATTGTCATCTAAAAAATATCACAGGAATTAGATGCTTTGTTTCAAGACAAGACTTAGAGAAACTTGTTCATGCTTTTATCACCAGCAGGGTGGATTATTGTAATGGCCTCCTCACTGGTCTTCCCAAAAAGACCATAAGACAGCTACAGCTCATACAGAACGCTGCTTCCAGGATTCTAAGCAGAACCAGGAAATATGAACATATAACGCCAGTCCTCAGGTCTCTACACAGGCTCCCAGTTACATTTAGGATTGATTTTAAAATATTATTACTGGTATATAAATCACTCAATGGCCTAGGACCTAAATACATTGCAGATATGCTCATTGAATATAAACCCAACAGACCACTCAGATCATTAGGATCACATCACCTAGAGATATCAAGACTGTGTTCCGTTAGATAAAATGCATTTAACCCAACACTGCAGATTTGGAAAGGACACTGAACTGCCATATTTATTTTCCAAAAAATCTATTTGGTTTACCTGTCTTGCTCAAGGACAGAACTCCAGATTTTTCAGCTTTCTGCTTTGGGATTCTTGTTACCTTTCAGGAACTGTTAAGATATTTGCACTTTTAACTAGAAGCAAAAACTTGACTTCACTCTCCAAACTGGTAGTTTCCTTCTAGTGTGTTAAGGTTCAGATGGAAAGGGCTAGGTTACTTACCCCGGGGGCGGTAGCCACCACTCTGTAAGGAAACACAAACAGATCCAATCCCACCAGCTGGAAGATGTTCTTAAACAGACCAATGATTTGTAGAGCCAGCATGTCCTACACAAACAGAGGTAGACAACTTTGTCTCTGACATCATTTCATAGCTATCATAGAGAGTAAACATGAAGACATAACTAATCATAGCTATCATAGAGAGTAAACATGAAGACATAACTAATCATAGCTATCATAGAGAGTAAACATGAAGACATAACTAATCATA
Source organism: Umbra pygmaea (assembly GCA_016801145.1). Classification (NCBI taxonomy): domain Eukaryota; kingdom Metazoa; phylum Chordata; class Actinopteri; order Esociformes; family Umbridae; genus Umbra; species Umbra pygmaea. The sequence goes on from JACXGM010038702.1 coordinate 10,696, forward strand.
GCTATCATAGAGAGTAAACATGAAGACATAACTAATCATAGCTATCATAGAGAGTAAACATGAAGACATAACTA